>JAJOZX010008695.1:0-167182 GCA_023014485.1 Bathynomus jamesi
GGTGGTGTAAAGGAAGAAGTCTACCGCACCAAACCGAGGACATTGGAAGAACTGGAGGACCGAATTCGGAAGTCATGTCCTCCATCCCGCCGGAGTTCCTGCTAAAGTCAGTGGACGCCATTCCTGGGCGGCTCCAGAAGGGTGGAAAGAGTTGGAGCCCACATTGAATTTTAGAGAAAACCTACCATGTATGCCTACCTTTTCATATTATTTCTTCTGAAATAAATGGATAATATACGTATTTTTTTTACCAATCCAAAATAGGGAGCTACTTTCCGCCCACCCTGTATATATATATACACTGTATATATATATATATATATATATATATATATATATATTATATATATATATCTATATATATAATATATATATATATATATATATATATAAGGGTTGATGATGATGAGGTTCGTTTATATTCGTTTATACACACGTAAACGGCTAGGGTAATCTACAGCAAATTTAATATACACATTCAGGTGGGACCTGGGATGATTTCAGTAACACAAGCACCCCTCCCAATCCCCTAAAACTTTGATTCGGGGGACTTTTGCTGCGCAAGGCGCAGCGGGCGTTCCAAAATATATACTGTGTGTGTGTGTGTGTGTGTAATTAGGGTGGCTCTTATTTTCGAACTTTCGATTTTTTACTGGGACACCCTGGAGACTTGTGAAAATTAGTGAAAAACTGATCTGGACCAATTTTTTTGCAAAATACATTCAATGAGAATTACCTGCGCACTTGCCCTTCAAGAAAGGTGAGTTCATTAATTTATTTTTTGGGAACTATACAAGATTTTTCCAAAATACATAATTAGTTATTTGATGTAACGTATTTCTTTTACCTTCCAGCTTTCGGATTCTCTGCTATACTAATGTCAAAGCTTTTTTCTGTTCAAAGGTATATTCTGTGTATCATGGCTAGTTCTAAGCAGACTCGGAAGGCCGCGGATATTTGGTTTTTAGACCCTCGCCAAACCCAGTTCACTGACACGAAACTTCCGTCCAAAAGAGAAGTGATGGCTCTCTTTTTTCAACATCACCTGACTGTGAAAGAGACGGCTTATTCAAATGCCTCCTAAATCGCGGATGGAGGAGGCATCCAGGAAAGAAGCTGGAGGTATGGAACGAAGCTAAGATTCCCGCGCGACTCAAGAAGCACAGTTGACAAGGTTGAGAAACTCTTTGACGAGTGGAAAAAACTTAAGAACGAAGAAGCGAACGGTCGGACACCCTGAAAGTCAGGGAGGAGAGCTTCAAAGAGAATCTGGATTATCTCTTTGACGTCGCCCACGCCGAGGCACTGGAGATAATGACAATCGAAAAGAACAAGGCCTTCCTCTTGGCGCAAAGAAAGGACGTCTAGACAAAATGGGAGCGGTGGCCACCAATTTGGCCAGAAAAGAGGAGAAAATGAGGAAGCGAGAGGAAGAAGTTCAGCAACGACGCGTCAGAGAAACAGCGTCAGAAAGAAGACTGAGACGGGACATTCACCCTGACTAGCTCATCTGGTACTGATAGGAGTAATACCGATGACAAAGGCTTCGCTGTCAGTGAAGCTGTTCGCTCGAACCCTTCTCAGTACTGGATTGGTAGAAACACTGCACCGCACCAAAGTGAGTGACCGAACAGCCACTTTTCTCTTTACTTCAACCGCAGATAGTTTGGGTCATGAATGACATCTCAGGCTTGGATTTGAACCGTTCGTCGATTCAGAGGCAGCGAGCGAAACTCCGGGAGGAAATTGCACGGACAATCAAAGATTCATTCAATCCAACCCATCCCTTAACCGTCCACTGGGATGAAAGCTGCTTCCAGAAATGACTGGGAAGGAGTGTGTGAATCGATTGCCAATTTTTGTGTCTGGAGGAGGAGAGGAGCAACTTCTGGAAATTCCCAAGCAGGGACGTGAAACTGGTGTGGCGATGGCTACTGTAGTGGAAAAGGCAAGCCGAACCTGGAAGAATACATCTTCGAGGTAGTGCTCGAGGCAGATATATGCTGAGCCAGATATATTGCTCTTCAAGCGATTTCGGGATAAGTGGAAATTCCTGGACAAAGAAAAGTTCCAAACTGCGATGGATCACGATACTTCAGCTTCCGCGGTCTCGGATATCCGTGACGAAATTCTTGCTTTCATTGAAGAAATGCTCCGGACTCAGCAACTCAGAGATGACTATAGGGAACTCTTGGAGTTGGTGACAATTTATCTCGGAGGGACGCCATTTCGATGAGTTCGGTTTAAGGCTTCAGGAGCGATGCATCGCGCCAGGTGGATGGTGAAAGCCATCTACGCGCTCAAGATCATGTTCCAAGACCAGTTTAATCTCACGGTCAGAGAGAAGGGCGGGATGCGAAGAATTTGCATATTCGTGCCCACCATTTACATCAAAGCATGATACCGAGCCCCCCTCCCAGTGTCCGCTCCAAGGAACAACCTACAGTTCCTCCAGGCTTTTCAAGACCTCGGATCCACATGAGAGGTGAGAGAACGCCACGCTGAAGTAGTTCATTCGCCGCCTTTGGTATTTATCTGAGCTCGTCGCTCTCGCCTTGTTCGACGACGATGTGTCCGTGGAGACCAAGCGCCGTAAGGTCCAAGCTCTCGACAACCACGAAAATGAGGATCGGCAGAACACAGCAACAATCAATCGAGGAGAAGGACTTGGAGACAAAGGCCAAAGCACCAGAGAACTTCGTCACGAACAAAAGCTTCCAATTTTTCGAAACCATGGGCCTCAAATCTGACTCCTTCCTCTCCAAGGATCCGGCCCAATGGGAACAAGATGAAGAGTTCCTGAAGGGGAAACATGCAAACAGCTCCGGGTCGCCAGTGACATCGCGGAACGTGGTGTAGCCCTCATGGAAGAATTCAACTGACTTCACGCCACAAAGCCACAAACGAGGACCAGGTGGTCAGGGAGCAGAGGAAGAAATTTCCTGGTGCAAAAAAGAGCACCATCATGAAAGCTGTAGAAGCAAGCATTCTTTGATTCTGTAATACGAGAGTATACTAGTATCTTCGAGCAACTGACTTTCGTAAGCTTGAAATTCTTTTGTTGAAGCCATTTCACGGTGCTCTTACTTTTATGTTTTGGATTATTTTCTTGCTGCAGTACCCATTTGCGACCCACTTGCAACTCCCTAATTGAAAGTAATACATTTTCTTCTAAATATCCTGACACTTCTTCGAATTCAAGATTCCCTTGATGACAAGCTTTCCTGGACCAGAAGCACTAAAGCATCTTCAAGGAAGCAAATTTAGAATCACTTCCATAGATGTTTTTTCTGCCCTACCTGAGCTTAACTCTAGGAAGGCGAACGGTGCTGATGGTGTTCTTCCTGTTGTTCTCAAGAACTGTGCTTCTGTGCTGACACCCTGTTTAGGCAAACTCTTTCGTCTTTGTCTTTCATCTGGTACTTTTCCTTCTTGTTGGAAGTTCGCTTTCATTCAATCTGTCCCAAAGAAGGGTGACCGCTCTCAACCCTCCAACTATCGTCCAATTGCTTTGATTTCTTGCCTTTCTAAAATTTTTGAATCTATCCTCAATAGAAAGATTCTTCAACACCTCTCTTCTCGCAATCTTCTTTCAGATCGTCAGTATGGTTCCATAAGGGAAGCTCTACTGGCGATCTTCTTTCATATCTCTCTGACTTTTGTTCATCCTCCTTTCGGGACTTGGGTGAAACCTTTTCTATTGCACTAGATATATCAAAAGCTTTTGATGGAGTCTGGCACAAATCTTTAATCTCCAAACTGCCTTCCTTCGGTTTCTATCCTTCTATCTGTGCCTTCATCTCTAATTTCCTTTCTGGCCGATCTATAGCTACGGTTGTAGAAGGCTACCGTTCTTCTCCTAAAGCTATTAAGAGTGGTGTTCTTCAGGGTTCTGTCCTGTCACCCACTCTTTCTTTTCCTTTCATTTATCAATGATCTATTAAGTCGCACTTCCTATCCTATCCACTCTGCCGATAATTCCATTCTTCACTTCTTCACTTCTTCTTCCGCTTCACAAAGCGTCCCTCTCAACAGTCACTCCATGATTCGCGTAGGACGGCTATGGCACACCTGACCTCTGATCTTTCTGCTATCTCCGATTGGGGAGAGAAAACCTTGTGGCCTTCAATACCTCAAAAACTCAGTTCCTTCATATGTCTACTCGTCACAATCTTCCACACGTTCGTTGTTCCCGAATAATTCAATTTTGGTCTCGTCTGTCCAGAGAACTTTCTTCCAGAATGCAAATCCATCATTTTGTTGATCCTTGGCGTACTTTAAACGAGCTTCTTTATGCGCTTTTCGTAGCACAGGCTTTCTTCGTGCAACTTTTCCATGTAGACCATTCTTTCTCATTGAACGACGTACAGTGGAAGGATGGACATCGATCTTAGATAGTCTTAATGTTTGGCAAATATCACCTGCAGTTACTCGTGGATTAGTAGCAGCCACTATTTCAATCCGTCTAGCTATGCTTTCTGAAATCTTACAAGGTCGTCCACACCTTGGTAGAGTTTCGATTGTTCCAAAGCCTTTCCATTTCTTTATAACTGCAGTAACCGTCGTAAATGGAATTAGAATTTCTTCTATCTTCCTATAACTCTTACTAGACTCTTATGCAACAATAACAGATCTCTTATGATCAGCAGACAGCTCTTTACCACGACGATCGTCCTGCTTACTAATGGCTTGTACAGTTTTAACATTACATGTTGAGTTCAACTAATTTTTTTTATTTGTTAAGTTTTTCCAAACAAACGGTAAACTTCTCATAACTATCCTCTCTATGGTACAAAAGATAAGAACTAATATAACTGAAATATTTCTCTGTCCGAACACTTATGAGCGCCACTGTATATTGATCAAATGCGTTGTCCGTCAACCAATCAACAACATCCTACAGAAAGCGTCGAAGCACTGAAAACGCTGTATTTTTGTGTGGGCAAAAGCAATTGCATTACACCATACAATGTACAATTAATTCCAATATATATATATATATATAAATACTTTTGTGTAGTCTATCATGGTATGGTTGGAATTTTGAATATGACATACTTACCTTTCCCTGATTGCTCCTAACTCGTATAAAGAATGTGGAACGGAGTTGAACATATTAGATACCATGTAGAGCCTAGACCAAACATTAATTAATATAAAATATTTTCTAATTTTAACACACATGCTCGATATTTTTCTTTATATATATATATATAATCATGTTAACGATATTTTTCTTTATATATATATATATAATCATGTTAACAGACATAGACAGCGGAGTAAACAGCAACAGTATAGTAACATCCTTTGCAGACGATACAAAGATCAGCCGAAAAATCAGCGATGTACATGACGTGGAGGCCTTGCAGAGGGACACGAACAAAATATACAAATGGTCATAAGACAACAACATGTCATTCAACGCCGAGAAATTTCAGCTCTTGAGATATGGTAGAAAAGAGGAACTTAAACAGACTGCATATTATGCTCCAGATAGACAGGAAATTCAGAGAAGCACGAAAGCGATTGATCTCGGGATAATAATGACAGATGATGCGAAATTCGAAACACAAAATCAGATAGCGATAAATAAAGCAAAAAGAGTCGCCGGACAGGTACTAAGAACTTTCAAGAGAAGGGACAGGACAGTAATGATTCCCCTGCTAAAAACACTGATTATACCAAAACTTGAATACTGCTCAGTTTTGACGTCCCCATATAAAAAGGAAGGAACTAATAAACTAGAAGAAACGCAAAGGCATTTCACAGCAAAGATTGATGGCTGCAAAGAACTCAACTACTGGGAAAGACTACATAAACTAAATCTGTACTCACTGGAAAGAAGAAGAGAGAGGTACATCATAATCTACATATGGAAAATGATCGAAAAACTGGTACCAAACCTAAAACTAAACCCAATTACCATTCAAACAACACTGGAAAATAGGAAAGACAGAATGTGTAGTGTTCCCAAATTAAAGGCCCGACAAGGGACCTCCTCAACCCTGAAGGAAAATAGCTTGGTTGTCAGGGGGCCAAGACTTTTCAACCAGCTTCCTAAGGACCTTAGAAACGTAACGGGGGTCAAAGTTGAAGTCTTCAAGAAAAGACTGGATGCCTGGCTCAGGACAGTACCAAATGAGCCGGGCGTGCCTGGCTATGTACGGTGGAGAGCGCAAGAAAGCAACTCGCTCCTCCACCAGGCCAGACCTAGAGGCGGGGCCACCAGCTTGACCTCCGTGTGAAGAGAGACCAACGCACGAAACAACATAAGGTTCATAAATATATATATATATATATATATATATATATTTTTTTTTTTTTTTTTAATTGGAGTTGTTTAACCTCCTTCGCAACATCTAAGGTCATATGACGGAGGGGACCTACAGCTTTACGTGGGATCCGAACCACGGGTCGTTACATAATCTGAGCGCGGAGGACGGTCTCCCATCCAACTACCACCCAGACCCAATGTCGCTTAACTTCGCTGATCTCCGGGAAGCGGTGTTACGACATCGGCCACGACGTAGCCCATATATATATATATATATACACATATATATATGTACTGACTGTCTCCAATCCCTCTCTCTTCGCCGCAGTGTTACCTCACACTCTCTTTACTATAGCTATTATAACGAACACTGCTTACCCCGCAAGGGGGTTCTAAGCTCGTGCTCTTGAGTGCTCATTGTGCTCGTTTGTACGTGCTTGTTCCTGGAGGTTTCACGTGCGCCCTTCCGGCCCTAGCACCCAAGGATGATGGGGCTCGACCCTGCAGTCCTTGTCATCCTTGGTCTTTTTCCACTTCGACTGTCCCCTCTACCCTTTCTTTTTTCTCTGTCTTTCCTCTCACTTTTTCTTTGTTTTTCCGGCCGAGATATGCCCTTTTAAATAGAGGCGAATCGGTTCTTCCCGAACTTAAAAAAAAAAAACGAACACTGCTCTTCTGAACACTCTAACTGTATGCCTCCTCCTTTAAGGAAAGCACGCTGTACCAAACTTTCAACATATTCTCATTCCTTTTATGTTCAACTCACTAACGCGAGGGTTAATTGGTATTTTCAATCTTTCATCTACTCAACCGGTCAAATCTGGAACAATCTTCTTCAATACATCTTTCCCCCTGTCTATGACCTCCAATCTTTCAAATGCAGTGTGTCCAGCATCTCAAAAACCTTAGACCTTGATTTTGGTTCTCTTCTTCTTCTATGCGGGGTGGGGCTAGGGGGTTAGCTGGCATTCGCCCTTGGCCCCTCCTTCCTGCATATATATATATATATATATATATATATATAGAATTATTTTATTGGCTACATAATATTCTGTTGTTTTAATCGAAATATGGAAGCTGAAAATAGTTACGGTATACGTTTAATTTCTAGGAAAACTATTTCATATATTGATAGTATCCACAGAGTCTTTGGTTTTTGCAACATATACCAAATATTATTACATATATAATGAAAATTTCTATCGAACTCGAGTGCAAATTATATAAAAAGAAATAAAAGTAACAAAAATAAAAGCAGTATTGTGTGTGGATCATTAATCAAGGGAACTCGAACCTTTGTAGAAGTCAGATTTTCGATCGATCATACTGTTTAACCATACAAGGGTACAAACCGTATAACCTATGGGAATCGTCTTCATTGTTACCCAACCAGTTTATGCCGATTCATTTATATGTATATACTGTGTGTGTGTGTGTGTGTGTGTGTGTGTGTGTTGTGTGTGTGTGTAAACTACATTACCGACGCACACAAAATGTTAGAGAGAACGCGTAAGTAAAAAAAACAGCTGCGAATAGAGTTTATGATAAAAAATGAGAACGTTAAATGACACTCAATGAGCTCTTCCAATGCATGAATATTTATTAAGATTGGTAAGGGAAAACTGTCAATATTAACATAGATTTAACAGCGACAAACTAAAAGAGAGAATAATGAGGGTAAATTTGTCTTTCATGACGCGGGTCCTTAATTTCCAATTTGCAAAACTATTTACAAATTCCACTGAAATTGGCAGTATTAAATAATTGTAGGTTATCGTACCCAACGCATTATCGCATTCTGCTGCACCGATGACGCGAGATGATGCGCAGAATGCTAAACGCTGTATCAGAGATTCGATAGCAAACGCTTTTGACCTTAAAAGAAGTAAGCCATTTGAAGGGATGATTACACGATAGAAATAATGTCATTGTTGGCGGCAGATGCGCGTGACACATTTGTCGCAATACGGATTTGCATAAAAATAACTGATACTTTTTCGCCTGTTACAAGGCTGAAATGTCTCATTTAAAAGTGTCAGTCAGTCTGAAGGTTGTTCCCTACCATAATCTCCTTAGAGAGTCCGAGGGGAGAATAAAGGTGGAGGGGAGTTACGCTAATACGCACAACACAAGACTGAGTAAGTCAGTGAAACGGAAAAAAAAAGTAATGCATTAACAGGATTAAATAAGTCGAGTACGCCAAAGATATTCTCTAAATACAAATGATTCAATAGTTTCCAAGATCTTAATTTCATTTAAAAATGAATAACCATCGATCGGCTCTCTGCCATATCTACGCGTTGGTTACTACTTACTCCTTTCAATGCTAAAATGGTTTGCTTGCTCGTTTATTTACTGTAAATGACAACTACAATTCCGTAACTGAAAAGGGGGAAGGGAAAAGAGAGAGAGGAGGAGCCTTTTGGTACGCGACAAAATCAGGTATGGAGAGAGCGGATAGTGCGAGCCAGAGTAGACCGTGGGAGAAATAATTAGCTACTGAAATTATGCATATTAACAGAGTTAAAGTTTTGCATAAGCTATAAAAGATTAAAAATCACTTTCAATGCGCCGGGTAAAGTGATTAATGTATACAATTTGATACTATATCAGTTAACTCGACCTTGTTTGCGTGATAAAGTAGTTACACAACCTTCTTACAAGATTTGCTTCCTTAATGCGTTTGTCATTCAGAAAACATAGTTCTAATTAGCAATCCCTACGCTTATGCATGCAGCTACCTAAAGAAAAAGCTTATACCCAGAACTCATATATATATATATATATATTATATATATATATATATATATATATATATATATATATATATATATATATATATATATATTTCTTCACACTATAAATATTAATAGAACTAATTAAAAACTTAATTGATTACAATTTCACTTAAATGATAATGAATATTTTAGCAAATTGTCCTCAAAACAATGTTTTATAAGAAACAATATACTGGCAACAACACACTGAAAAGTCAACAGCCTTGTTAAATTTTTCTTCAATAGCTTAATCACTGCAATCTCGTGCACGAAACTGAACAATTCCATAGCATTAATTACATGTTTGTTGCCCTAAGGAACATAAAAAAAGTTATATTGATTTTGGATATCAAGAAATTTCAATTGAAGGAGTTTAAAGTTCAATTTGGAAATAATTCTAGAACATTTTCAGTATCATATTAATTCCAAGTAAATGCGAGAATTAATGCCCAACCTTTTTACTGGGTTAATGTGCTAAGTTAATTAATTAAAAATGTCATTAACTCCGATTGTTTCTCAATTACGGCCTCTGTTAATTGTCGACACGTTTTTAATACAAATCACGTTCACTCAAATAACCTTAATAATACACCCACACGTCAGGAAGGCTGCGAGCAAACTGAGATTGAGAATGCAGAAACGAGGACTGAACCTAACGCAGAACGCGAAACAATCAATTGCGCGGAGGCAAATCCACGCACGGCCCAAGCCCGAGCACCGAAGCAGCAGCCAACAAACGCCGTTGCGTGCCGGCCTTTTTGAATCCCATCATACGCCCTCCGTCCCTTCGCGTAACTGCCCGGAAACTGCGACCCCCTTCGCCTCCATTTCCCTTAAATGCGTATCACCCCCCGGCAAAACGGCCTCTACCACGTCTCCTTACCAAGGCAATAAAGATTGGTTTTATCATCAATACGAGCCACGGTTCAGGCGTGAAGATGAAGTAACGTGGATGAGATAGAGATGCTCTCTCTAAACTTGCACATCTCATCCAAAAGAAGAATTTGCAAAGCGAATATAAGTAAATAAATAAATAAAATCATTAATATATATATATATATATATATATATATATATATATATATATATATATATATATATATATATATCCCCCGCCTCGGCGGTCATCTAGTGGCTTAAGAAACAATGAAGACCAAAACTTTGGACGTAAAATAAATATGAACCATCTTTGTAATACAAGTATAACATAAAGAATTAAGAATTAAGTCTTCAAACGACCAAACATCACTCGACCAACAAAAACAAAAGAAAATAAATTGAGAACTTACTATTTTTAATCAATATTAAACAACGAACAACCTTTCTTCCAAATATTAACGAATTCGTATACCAGCTTTTTCATTATTTCCTTGACTACAGTTTATATAATGTTTCCAGTGTAATAGTGCTCTATAATGTGTTTTAGAAACATTCCTAGTTTTCTACATAAAATATCGAAACGATGAATGCCTTAAACTCTTTTACGGGTGGATTCAACTAATTTCTTTTCACACGCAATGGTTCCAGTAGGGCAGATACCAGAAGATATTCGTATAAAGATTATGACTTTACGAGATGAAAAATATGCTATTAGAGAAGTTGCTAAAACATGAGCATCTCTGTAAAAGGGGTGTGGGGCACTATCAAACGCCATCTTGAAACGCGGTCAACTAAAGACAAACAAAGAAAAAAGGCCGAGAAAAACATCATCATCTCAAGACCAGTACTTGGAGGGTCACATGCCTAAGAGATAGAAAACAATAGAGTCGTAGTTTGCGGCAGAACTTCAGTTCCTCACAGGGCACCAACGTTTCGGCCGTAACAATACGACGTCGATTACAGGAGGCAGGGTTGCACAGAAGACGTGCTGCCAAAAAAACAGTACCCGAGACCAGGAAACAAGTCTTAAGAAGGTAAAATATGCATGAGATCATGCCCACTGGACGTCGGCTGGTTGGGCGAAGGTTCTGTGGACAGACGCGTCAAAATTTGAAAGCTTTGGGTATGAAAGAAGACAGTACGTATGACGGCGACAGGGTGAGAGATATAATATGTGCTTACAACCAACAGTAAAGCATAGTGTGGGATTTATCAGTGTTTGGGGGGGGGGGAATTCTTTAAGTTCAACTGGATTTGGCTGCCTTGTGAAAATCGATAGTACTCTAACTAAAGAGAAGTACGAACGAATTTTTCAACCGCATACCGTGTCAGATGGAAAGCGGTTGATCAGACAGGATTTATCTTCCAAGAAGATGGCAACCCCACACACACGACACGGATTGTAAAAAACATATTTGAAGTGGGAGGAGGACACAAGAGAACTAAAAATTATGGAATAACCATCAGAAGCCCCGACATGAATACAATCGAAACTACATAGGACTATGTAGACACTTAGAAGGATAAACTGAAGCTATCTAATATTGAACGACTGTGGAAAGACCTGCAGAATATTTGGATGAATATTTCACCATCAGTGGTCAAGAAATACACTGACAGCATTACAGTATTAACAGAATCCAAGCTGTTATAAGGGCAAAAGGGGAACACACTAAATACTAACATGTACTGTATATCTTTTGTCTACATAAGTATTAATTAAAATAATAGTATAAATTTGTACGTGTTTTATACTCTACTGCCTCATTCAAAATGTACATATACGACCGATAATGGCTATAAATACCCATATACACAGTACTGTTCAAAACTATATGGGTATTTATAGCCATTATCGGTCGTATATGTACATTTTGAATAAGGCAGTAGAGTATAAAACACGTACAAATTTATACTATTATTTTAATTAATAATTACGAAAACAAAGGAAACACAGAATGGTGCTCAAGCGCTTTCGTCTAATAACATCCTCATGAACACTATTGAGTGTTCCTAGAATGTCATTAGATGAAAACGCTTGAGCACCATTCTGTTTCCTTTTTCCTTCGTGGTTATTTTCATCATAACTATTATTCACGTGTTACTTTCGTGAAATAATTTTCATATATATATATCGGGTCGGCAAAAAAAAGGGAGATCTTTTAAATCCTTCATATCTCGGCAAATACGGTACACAGAATCATGAGATTTTAGTATGTTAGTAATAGATAATTTTATGGTCTGTATGCCATCTTTTAGCATTTTAGCTGAGAAATTGGATTTATGGCGAATATTCCAGAAAAATCTTGCTAATCATAGGTTCAAGTAGAATTAAAGCGATTTTAATTAACGTAAGCCAACTGCAGGGAGTTTGGACAAGCTTCTCAAGAAAATCGATAAAACAGGAGATATCAAAAGAATACCAGGTAGCGGTATCAAATTTGGCCACCAAACAGTCCTGATTTAAATCCTGTCGATTACGGCCTTTGATCCGATAAATTCTCTGTGACAAATTTTCCCAAAGCAAGAAATGTCGTTCATTTACGACAGCTTCTGCTGGTAAAATGGGATGAGCTACCACAAGAACAAATCAATAAAGCCATAGATGAGCTCCGTCCTAGACTGCGAAAGGTTGTAGAAGTTCGTGGTAAACATATCGAGCAGTTTTTTTAACATCAAGGTAGCACCATATGTGAGTACTTTATAACTTTTTATCTGCACATACAATGCAGTAGTAGTGTAAATGGAGAATTTCCAGTGGCATAAAGAAATGTTCAATAAATCCGTAATTTTCATTAGTTTTCTTTGAAATCCACTCACCGTATAGGAAATTTACTTAGTTGTGGGGTGTGAGAAAAATATTGAAATCTGACCATAACTTTGGATTTTACGCCAAAGTTCGAGGTCTCTTTTTGTTTTGCCCACCCGATATATATATATATATATATATATATAATATATATATATATATATATATATATATATATATATATATATATATATATATATATATATACTGTATATATATATGAGGGGGTGCATACTAATAATCCATAAGATTGCTTTCTGAATGAGACATTCTAGTGAAGTCTAATGAGGAATGACAAACAGAAACCATTCCATCAAACCAAAATTCTAGAAAATTCATATATATATATATATATATATATATATATATATATAGGGTGTTCAAAAAGTCGCACTACACTTGGAAAACTTATTTATTATACATTTATACTAATATGTATGTATAATAAATAAATTTTCCAACTGTAGTGCGACTTTTTGAACACCCTGTATAATTCTGGACAAGGTCTTGTCCCTAGGGAAGCGGCATTTCAGATGAATAAAATGACAAACGCTCGAACTAACATTCTTTAATTAGCAGACATTTCGGAGACCCAATTCCCATTTTTGACCCAAGTATTAGATCAGTTTCACAAATTAACTTACGATAGTTTTTCAATCCTTTGTAAACTAACTTGCGAAACCGATCTAGGACTTATGGAGTAACTTACGTTTTCAGTAATAAACCTATTCTGAATGATTATGGTTCACCTATTGAGTTAAACATTGTAAGTTGTGACTACCACTGAAGATAGGAATTGGGTCTCCCGGAACGTCTGCTAATTAAAGAATGTTAGCTCAAGCGTTTGTTACATTTTTTCCTCTCTCTCTCTCTCTCGATGGAGAGAGAGAGAGGAGAGAGAGAGAGAGAGAGAGAGAGAGAGAGAGAGTGGGGGGGGGGGGGGGGGGAAGAACTCAAATACCTTTTCCGAAATCGTTGCAAAACGGAACAACGAAGAGAAACACAAACGAGAACGGAAAACAACAACCAAAAAACGACAAAAATGTTTACAAGAAAATTACATGCGCAAATTTCACATCTTTAAACTAAAGAAATCTTTCAATTAATTTTATGCATTTTCATTAAATAACTTCGCGGCAAACAAATATCATCAGACGGCAAAATCAGTAATAAGAGATCGAAGCCAAGCGTTTATTGGCATCCTGGGATTGTGGCACCATTAGAATATGTTGGTACCTTCCATTTGCAATTTATTTAAGCGACATTTCCTTTTAACCAAATATAAGCCAAATGTAACTATTAATACTATATTATTAGTGATAATACTCTGTATTTGTTACTCTAACTATTGATAATAATGATAATAATAATAATAATAATAATAATAACAATAATAATAATAAATACATTTTTACATTTACACTTTCATTCAGTTCATTACATCATTTACAAATACATTGAATGTAACCATCAAGAACGCAAACAGTTGAAATTATCGCTAAATACATAATCTTGAGCATAATATAAATATAAGTTATATTATAGATTATTATAGGCATACAATATCTAGATTTGGGCCGGCTATAAACGAGCTTTTAAATAAGACTTTTGTGACAATATACGTAACAATGAGACAAATCACACCACAGCAAGTTAAATTAGCAATTACTGCGTAACTTTTTTACGTAAAGCGAAGATTGATTTAAAAAGATTTAACTGTAACCCATTCTTTAACGTATAGAAATAAGTTATTCCAAAATTTGATCGCAATGAAAACTACAGAATACTTAATGTCAATTCTAGCAGCAGGAAGCCTCGAGTAATAATTAATTAATCAATTATGAAGGAGGGCCAAAGACTGGCACATCGCTCAGGCCAGACTAATACGGACCATTGCGTTAACTCTTGCGTAGATGTTATTTACCAACACCATCGGAATTCGGAAGTCGAACCTCCGACCCGTCTTAATTTGTTTATAGGAAAATGGTGTTACCACTGATCCACGTGCGCTGGCGAAGCCTCGGTAACTTCTATTTCCCAAGTTATTATTATAATAATAATAATAATAATAATAATAATAATAATAATTAAAACGTGTAAGTTGTCTAACATTATCGTACATATGGCAGCCTTTCTCAAAATACCTTCAATGAAAAAATAATAAAACATCATAACAATAAATCTCACGAACGACAAGTAAATGTAACTCCAAATATAGTCGGTTAGTAGATATATAGTCATAAAACAAAATAAACCATATTACGGATAACCTGATTCTGTCCCACGTCAAGTACATTTAATAGAGGAGGAGGAGGAGGAACTCCGCCCCAAATAATAACGGAAAATAAACGTGAATATGCAAATGAGAAGTAAATTGTTCTCATTACTGAAACAGGCAAACAAAGAGGGAGGGTTTTTTTACGTTATGTATGTATGTATGTATGTATGTATGTATGTACGTGGTGATGAAATGACGATTTCTTATCAATAATTATATCACTTCATTTCGGCTCCCTCCTTTTCCTCCTATTGGGGAATCGGGGAGGTGGGGGGCGTTTTACGGGCCACGAGAACACTGAAGCGTATGTCCGCCTGTGTAGGGAAGTGAAGCGAAGGTTAGGCTAGCGAAACGTAACGAAGAACTACGGGTGGCAAGCCTCTGCAAGGGGAACCCTAAGGAGTTCTTCAGTTATGTTAATAGTAGAAAGCCCATTAGAAGCATGATAGGTCCTTTAAAGGACGGAAGCGGCGTTCTGCGGACCTCCGACGCGGACATCGCTAATGTGCTTAATGAGTACTTTGCGGGAGTGTTCACCAGGGAGGATACCCGCGTCATCCCCGAGCCAGCTGTGAGGCACGAAGGTGCTGGCCTGGATAGTGTTAGATGTACCGCGACAGTCGTTGCTCATAGAATAGACAAACTGAGCGCGTTTAAGGCTCCTGGGCCAGACCAGTTTCTCCCCAGTGTTTTGCGAGAAGTGCGCGACCAGGTGGCTCCCCACCTGGCTACAGTCTTCAACAAATCGCTGGTGATGGGCCAGGTGCCTGGTGACTGGAGGGAGGCCAACGTGACCCCTATCTTTAAGAAAGGGGATCACGAAAGTCCAGGGAACTATCGTCCTATTAGTCTCACTTCAGTTGTAGGTAAATTATTAGAAAGATAATAGCTGATAGAATCGTTGACCATTTGGATTCCTACAAGCTGCTTGGGGACTCCCAACACGGGTTTAGACGGCATAGGTCGTGTCTCACCAACTTGCTCGAGTTTTTCCACGTCATGTTGAGTGAGTACGATAAGAGTAGGGCGATTGATATACTTTATCTCGACTTTCAGAAAGCCTTTGATAAGGTACCTCACCGCCGGCTAATGGCGAAAGTGCGCGCGCTGGGTATCGGTGGGGAAATAGGTAGGTGGATTGAAAACTGGCTGAGGAATAGGCGGCAGAGGGTGGTAATTAAAGGGGCTAGTTCGGGTTGGGCCTCGGTCACTAGTGGGGTTCCTCAGGGTTCCGTTTTGGGGCCACTGTTGTTTACCATTTACATAAATGATATCGACGGTGGCATCGTCAGTCGGATCGCCAAATTCGCTGATGACACCAAGCTTGGGGCCAATGTTGGGACGCCCGAAGCGATCGAGGAACTGCGTGCGGACCTAGGTAGGATAGGAGAATGGTCCGAAAAATGGCAAATGCCGTTTAACTTGGGTAAATGCAAAGTGATGCCATTGGCTACGCCAATCCCAAGTCGGACTACTCGATGTTGGGCAGTAATATCGAGGTGACTGATTTAGAAAAGGACTTGGGTGTGCTAATTAGCAGCGACCTTAAGTTTACGAAACAGTGTGTAGAGGTGGAAAAGAAAGCCCAGAAACTATTGGGTTATATCAGGAGGCAATTTCAGTTTCGGAACAAGGTGATTGTGCTCTCACTGTACAATTCCCTTGTTCGGCCGTACCTGGAGTATGCTGTGCAGTTCTGGTCGCCCACCCTCAGGAAAGATATTGAGAGGCTGGAGCGAGTGCAGGCGAGGGCCACAAAGTTGATCCCTTCCGTTAGGCATATGGGCTACAATCGACGGTTACGCGCCCTGAACTTGTTTTCGCTTGAAACTCGGAGGCTGCGCGGTCAACTGATCGAGGTTTTCAAGCTCTTACGAGGGTTCAACGATGTCGATTTTAGAAGTATGTTTAGTTTAAATGATAACCCAACTCGCAACAATGGTTGGAAGTTGGATTTGAAACGGTTTAGGACTAGTGTGTGTGGGAATTACGTTACGTATAAGATCTGTGACACATGGAACAGGTTACCTTCGGAAGTTGTGAACAGTTCCTCTGTGGATCAGTTCAAGAAAAGGTTAGACGAAATCTTGCACACTATTTGAGTGTGTAAAGACATTTAGGACCTCAGTCTGCGGAAATTTCTTTTCCTATAAAATAGTTAATATCTGGAACCAACTTCCCTCAGGGGTTGTTTCCAGTCAAAGTGTAAATCTGTTTAAAAATAGGCTAGACAAAGTACTGAACACACTCATAGTTTAAGATTAAAACCTCAGAAACCTCTGCAGGAGTTTGCTTGCTTGGTCTCTGTGAGCAAGCTAAATATAGAGCTATTTATATATTCTCCACTTTCCTGTAAAATTTCCTTGGCTACTTTTCCAGGGTCAAGGTATTTTCTTCAACCTTTTTCTGTACCTGCCTCTGGCAGGGAGGGAGCGGAGGGTGGGGAGAGAGCCTTCTACTTTTCTATCCAGTTTTTCTACTATTGCTAGGATAGTTTGAAAGAAAAATAACTTTCACAAAATTTTCCCTGGCACCCGTTGCCATTGGTACCTCCTCGGTATGGGCCGCAAGGCCTTTTGAGGTACTTCTTTTCCTTGTAACTCCTTGTAACTCTTCCCTACTATGAAAAACTACATGCACAAGTTTGGTGTAACAAAAGTGAGTTTCTGTTTAGGGTGTAAACCAGGAGTCCCCAAGCACCTGAGCGCCCGTGGAGGTTTTAATTCATAACTTTAAAATGGTTCATTACATCAAAATAGCGGCGTGAAGGGTGAGGGGGTAATGCTGTCTGCTGAAGACTCCCTTTATGAAGGATTCAGCAATAAATCGGCAATTATGTCTTGAATCAAAGATTTACGACTGTTTAGCAACACAGTTACAAGGAATGAGTCCATTTTCGAGAATCTCCATGGTCAGCTATTGAATACTTAGAAAAATGTGACTTTTTTTAGTTAAACTTCATGAACCTACAAACGTGTCCGACACCGCACAGCTAAGCATAATTATTAAAATGGTTATCCGCGATAATTCAACAAACTGAAAGGTAAAATAACAACAAATGAAGAGGTCTACAAATCATTCAAAGTTTATGCTTCAAGAAATAACACTCACAGTGACATACTTGTCTTAATTAACTACAGGTGGTGCTCCTGCGATTGTTGGCTATAATAAAGGCTTCATTGGCCTCTGCAAGAAAGAGCCTGCTTTCCCAGCATTCTTGATTTACCAGTATATCATCCATTAAAAAGCTCTCTGCTAAAAAATTAGTGATTTTCGATATGTGATGAATGTTGTCATAAAAATAATAAATGCTATTTCTGCTGCTGCCCTCTAGAACCAACTTTTCAAGCTCTTTTAGAAAGGTGTTGATGCCGAATACAGATACCTACGGCACACCGAGGTTAGGTCTTTTCCCAGAGATAAGGAGTAAGCAGTACGATCAACTCAGTAACCAATCTTGGTTGATGAACTTAGTATTTCTTACACACTTAACTTGAAACTGAATGAACTGAATCTAGAACTTCAGGGTAAATGTAAACATATTTCTGAAATGATAAGTTCAATAAATGCATTCAAAGGCAAACTGGGACCATGGAAGTCACGTATGTCGAAAAAATCTCTCCATCCGTTTCCAAGCTTTAAGAAAATTGTTGATACTATTAACACCAGTACGTTTGACCCTCAACCTTTTATGAACTATCTCGAAAAGCTTCAGCAAGAATTTGGTCAAAGATTTCAAGATTTGTTTCAAACTGAAGCTGGTGAACTTGAACTCGAACAAATATCCACTTCTAAAAAGTACGGCTTTGAAGATAAATTCTTCTTGGTTTGGAACAATCTACGTCAAATCGAAATACCGATCCAGATTAATTGATTCACATCTTTATGCTCGTCTGCGAGTTACCACCACTTCCTTCAACCCCGATTACAATATGTTAACAGAGAAGACGCAGTGCCAAGAATCTCGCTAATAAGAAAGAAACTTTTCTTCCATTTATATTAAATTGGTTATTCTAAGTATTAATTTTATAGTAAAACATGTTTGAAAAGAGTAAAAAAGATAACAATGTCTCACAAACATTTATTAATAAACAAATGTTTCACAAACCTTTTTTAATAGTTATTGTACGTATAATACCTCTTTGTTTGTTACGTTTACGAGCAGTCTTGCATTCATGTTGCCCACTAATGAGCCATGATTATACTTCTCATCGCGTTCAGACTGAAGAGTTTTGTTTATTTAACAGAAGATTTTCAATATTTGCTTAACTGGCTTTTTTCCACGTTTCAACCAACTTTCAGATTTTGGCGAACATCTCTAATTGATCAAGCAAACAAGGACTAATTGACCACCTGCCGTACTATGCTTTTACGCACTTAGTCTAACATGAGCACAATAGTGATTAACCCCAAACGTTCGACTTTGTTCCGATTTTGCCTGATTATACCTGAACTCCGACTAGACAGCATTACTTTCAAACCTTTTATAGAAATGCGGTATACAATATTTTATGACCTCCTACCATATAAAATAAAGAAATGGCCGATTCCTTTACTGAGTTTTCCTCCTTCATTAAGTTTCTCTCTCTTTTCAACGTCACTATTACTGTACATAAATTATCTATTTTTCGAAACTATCTTTTGAAGGAAATATGTCAATACGAGTGAACTGTAATCGCTGTAAAACACCCTTTTATTAAATGGAAAAAATTAGCTTATCAACCCAATTAATGTTGTTATCAATAAAAAGAATATTAAATGAATAAATAACCTGATTATAAATCGGCTAATATTTAACAAATAGATTAAAGTTATTATTAAGAATATTAATAATAAAATACGAGAAATACGAGTGTCAGACTGTATTTGAAATGTATTTGAAGCATCATTAGAAAAGGAAAAAATTTCACTTCATAGACAGGTTTGTTTGTTTATAAAACAGACCAAACCTCGAGATAAAATTCGCTAAAAGCGATCCATCATAAATGTTTTACCGTTTTATTGTTATTGGTTCTATTTCCAGTTCAGTGACTGTACTTGCATAACACGCAACCATACTCCATATGGTCGTTTCTTCTCGCTAAATGCGCGGTTTAACGAAGGAGATCGCCCATCCAACCACTATCCGGAACTAATGTCGCTTGGCTTCGTTAATTTTTTTTTTTTATAAACTGTACGGCTGATGAAGATTTATACGTAGAGAATATAGGATAGAATAGAATAACCTTTATTAATAATAAAATAAATACATTTTTTTCAATTTACAATGACATGAATAATTGTGAAGCTCGACTATTTATTTTATTTAATTTGGCCCTTAAGCTTTAGGCTTTACTGGGCTCTTGTTAAAAATGAGCAGGTAGTTGTTATTAATTAATAATAATAAATAAATAAATAAGTAAATAAGTATTATTAATAGTTAAAACATGTATTACGATATTATACAGTATTAATGGACAATATTAAACAATATTGGTGGACATTAATCCTAGATTTTGGTTAGTATGCCATTATTAATCGGGATTTCAACTTGGTTTTAAACAAATTTACATTCACAATATTTTTTATATCGGCATGCGAGTCATTCCATAGTTTCAATCCAATGAAAATGGGTAGTTTTGAGATGAAGACAGTCTAAATTGAGGTATAACAAGCTTTGATCTATTTCTGGTCTGATACGAGTGGATTTCTTGAGTTACAAAATATCTATTTATCGATTGCAAATTAATGATTTTGTTCTTACACTCGTAAATAAAAATAAAATGTGCCAGTTTGATTATATCGTTGAGCTTTAGTAGGTTTAGCTCTTTAAATAATGCACTAGAGTGATCAAGGAAATCAGCATCAGATAATAACCTTATTGCTCGTTTTTGGATGACAAAGATACCATTTAATGCGTTGTTAGCGGAGTTTCCCCAAACAAGGGTGCAGTATGTTATATAAGGAAGAACAAGAGTATGATAAAGAGTGAATAAAACTTGTTTAGGGACTACATTTCAAAGTTTAAACATTATAGCAACACTCCTTGAAATCTTTTTCGCGATATAATTTACATGATCACTCCATTGCAAATTCTTATCTAGCATTACAACAAGAAATTTTGTTACAGTACACTCCTTTATGGCGATTTCATTAACATTAAGTTCATCAAGATATACATTTCTTTTATTAGTAAAAATCATGAAATTTGTTTTACTAGTATTTAGGAAGAGTTTATTGGTGGTCAACCATTTCATTACACTGATGAATTCTGAATGAAATATATTCTTAGCTGTATTAACATCTTTGCAAGAAAAAAAGACAGTTGTATCATCTGCAAACATTATGAAGTTCAGTATATCAGATGAACGTGGAAGGTCATTTATATAATAAAAATAACAGTGGACCCAGAACTGAGCCCTGTGGCACACCATGTTTGACAAGCGCTTTAGTTGAGTAAACCTCATTTACTGATACAAAATGATATCTATTGGACAAACAACTTTTAAACCAACCACTGTTTGCTCTTCTAAAGCCGTAACAATATAATTTATTAAATAGAATATTACGGTCTATTACATCAAACGCCTTACTCAAATCCATAAATAGTGATATCATTATTTCTTTGTTCTCCTTAGCTATATTTACATTTTCCGTCAGATTTAAAATAGCCATTTCCGTTGTTTTATTATTACGGAAGCCATATTGATTTGGAGATAATAAATTGTAGGATTCTAAATATCGCTGCATTCCCCTTTAAAAAGAGGTGTTATACAACCACTTTTTAGCATTGATGGGAATATTCCTTTGGAAATACTTTGATTGATAATTTTAGCCAAAGTTACAGATATCTTATCTGTAACAAGTTTCAATATAGGTACAGGAATGTTATGAATGTTATTTTTTGTATTTTTTAATTTACCAATAATATTCTGGACCTCAGTAGAGGTAGCAGGAACAAAAGAAAATGAATTTAGTGGGCTGGGTGGCATATATTCTAGAGGTGAGTGATCATTATTATTAATTGTGAGCGAGGCTTATCCGCTATTGAAGTAAAATGTGCATTTAAAGAGTCTGCAATAGCGGTGTCATCAGTAATTTCTTTATTATCAACATTTAATTTCTCTATTGAATTTTTCTTAATTTGTTTTCCGAAAAGATTGTTTATGGTTGTCCAAGTGTTTTTCATGTCTCCTTTATGTTTGGAAAATTGATTGTTATAATAGTTATATTTTGCAATTTTGATTATTTTAGTTAATTTGTTTCTGTATTGAATATATTGTAAAGGGTGATCCAGATAAATGGGACCCATAAAAAAAGCCAAATATTCTTAATATTTAATTCCTTTCATAAAAACTATATATCATTCGAAAGAGTAGAGTTACAAGTTTATTATGAAATATTATTTTTTAAAAATGACTCCTTTCAAATGTGTTCCATTAGTTGCCAAGCATTCCAGTGTTCTCGCTTGTAAGTTCTGCATCACTTTTGCAAGAGTGTGCTGTGGTATGGCCTGTATCTCATTTGTGATGGCGGCCTTCAATTCTTGCAAGGTCGTTGGGTTATTTCTGTAGACCCTACTCTTTAAATATCCCCAGAGATAATAATCTAAGGGAGAAAAATCCGGAGACCTTGCGGGCCATTCAACGTCTCCAAATCTTGAGATTAACTCGCTGGAAACGTTGACGCAAAACTGCCATGCAGTTCCTCGTGGTATGGCAGGTAGCTCCGTCTTGTTGGAACCAGTGGTTTTCTAGACAAAGATCTCTTAATTTAGGAATAAGGAAATCGGTCAACATTTTTTCGTAGCGATCACCATTTACAGTGACCGTGTTTCCGGTGGAATCCTCGAAAAAGTACGGCCCTATGATCTGAGATGCAGTAAGACCACACCAAACAGTTACACGCTGACTATGCAACGGGACTTCGGTAATATTCAATGGATTTTCTGTTGCCCAGAAACGACAATTTTGTTTGTTTACAGTTCCATTCAAGTGAAAATGGGCTTCGTCTGACATAATCAAAGTTGCTAGAAAATTGGTGGTGTCATTTACCTTCTGTTGGATCCATTGACAGAATTGTCGTCTTCGTGCGAAATCTCCATCGTTTAGTTGTTGCACTGTTTGAATTTTATATGGAAAGAGCATTAAATTTTGCTTGAATATACGGTGTGTTGTTCCATATCCAACTCCTAGCAGCTGAGAAGCACGTCTGATGCTTATGTTAGGATTATCCTGTACAATTTCATGAGTTCTGTTAATGATCTCGTCTATCCTTGCTGTGCGCACTCTTCCAGTTGGTTTTCTTTTTCCAATGCTGCCAGTTAGGGAAAAATTTCTGACACACCGACGGATTACTTTCTTAGAAGGTGATTTTGACATCTGAAAATTTGTCTTGAAAGATCTTTGAGCTGAAACTACACTTCTTCCATGCTCATAATATTGCTGTTATGAAACGCAGCTGTTCCACAGTCCATGCAGTCATCTTGAAGGGTTAGTTTTAACTAACACTTTTATTTTGTTTTGTATCTTATCTTGTCTTGTATTGTCAAAACCTATACAATCCTGTACAAACTTATAACTATCCTCTTTCGAATGATGCGTATGATTTTATAAAAGGACTTATACTTTAAGAGTTACAGGGGTTTCTTTTGGGTCCCATTTCTCTGGATCACCCTTATTTTAGGAATTTTGCTCTTCAATTGCAATTTGAATAATTTATCTCTGTTCTTTATTGAAGTGATAATTCCTGGAGTGATCCATGGATTTGCGACACTTTTGGGCGAAATTGTTTTTCTCCTTAAAGGAAAGCAAATATTAAAAATATGGAATAAGGTGTCATAGAAGAACTGAAACATATGATCTGGGTCATTTAAAGGTTCGTCACAGTCAAGTCGAGTATTTCTACACAGCCCCATTAAATTTTCTTTTGTTAACCTCTGAGAATATTCTGTATCAATAGTTGTTTTGTTCGCAACCTGAACAATGTTATTGAATATAGCGTAAGTAGGAAAATGATCACTGATGTTAGTGGTTATAATTCCAGAATTTACGAGGGCATTGCTATTTACAAATATATTATCAATCGTAGATTCTGTTATTCGATTGCCATAGCTGCAGACTCGAGTGGGTTTGGTAATAGAATGACTAAGATAGAAAGAATTCATTAAGTTTAAAAATTTATGAGAGATTGCTTCAGATTGCAAATTGATGTTGAAGGCACCCGCAACTATGGCATTCGATTTATGAAAGTTGCATAACATGTTATCTAGATGAATTAAAAGCTATTGATTAGTATTAGGTGGTCTATATATTGCATGGACAGAATACACTTTTGTATTTTATATTAACAATCAGGTTTTCACTGTCACTATTACATACAGAAAATACTTCGTTAGAGTCGTAAGTTTGATGCACATACAGAGATAACCCCACCAATCTGACCATCTCTTACAGTATGATAAGCAACGTAATTATCTATATTATACAGGTTTTTAATACTACTATTTAACCAGGTTTCCGTGAGAATTATAACACTAAATTTGACCGTAGAAGTTTTCAAAAGGGCCAATAAGTAGTTATAGTTCCTAGGTAAGCTTCGAATGTTTAGATTTAGCACAGAAAGATTTTTATAAATATCTTTTTGCAATACAAAGGCATTAAACTCATCTATCGATGAGACCACGCAATTGCCTACACCAGATTCCTGTTCTAGATTCTCTAAACTGGATACAGAATTTTTGGGTAATGAATTGAAATGATTAATATCGGCACATATACTATGAAAGTCTTTATCGATGAAAGCCATTTAACAGTAGTTCTCAAACAATTTCATTAAATACAGAATACGGGAATAAGGGGTTACCGCCCAGTTGAGCCGAGAATGGGAAAGTCGACTGTTGAGATTGTATGCGGAGTTATTCGCAGGCCTCCTGTGTGCCGACTGTCGGCTGGAGTTTTCGTAGTTCTCATAGCTTCGAATGCTTCTTCACTAACATGGTGAACTCCTTTGACCGAAGTATTCCGCGTTGGAGGAGTCTCTCTTTCTTTAATAATTAACTTTAATAATTAACATAAAAGTAAAGTTTGTGTGTTTGATAAAGAAAATGAGTTTGTCATTTATGAAAGTAATTCAGAAGCCGAAACGAAAGTAAAAGAAGGTAAGTTATACGAACAATAACTTTTTCTGATTAGAGAGAAAATTTTATTTTGATGCAGCTGGAAGTTTGAAAGTTTTAATTCCAACAATGACGTGTGTGTGTGTGTGTGTGTGTGTGTGTGTGTGTGTGTGTGTGTGTGTGTGTGTGTGTGTGATTAAAAAGAAATTATGATTTCAATATAAAAACAACGGAAAATGTGAATATTTAGAAGGGATGTCGAAACCAAAAGTTAACAGAGATGATACTGACAGGCCCAACAGGGAGAATGTCACTAATTAATTTCAACGGAGGTTCTTTAATACTCTATTCACATTGGTCTTGGAATAAGGAACACAATTTCCGCTAACACTCTTCATGGAATTCTTCTTCCTTCAAATAAGGAACCAACAAAATGCTTAAGTCAGTTATATATATATATATATATATATATATATATATATATATATATATATATATATATATATATATATATATATATATATATATATATATACTGTATGAGAGGAGGAGCGACAAGGTTGACCTTCGTGAAAGAAGATCATCACACGGAACATTTGAAAGGTTGAAAGGTATATATATATATATACAGGGTGAGGCAGAAGTAACCGGGCAGTCAATAAGCACGTATTCCAAAGTTAAATGTTTATTGAAATTTAGTCACAAATTAAGAAATTACAATGTGCATAATACTAGAACAATATAAAGCATGATTAGAGCAAGTGTTCGAAATGCTGACCCACGTTCTTCAATGCATTTAGAAAATCTGTCTACCACAGAATAACACACACTTCGACACAAATCTTCGTTGATTTCTGCGCAAGAATTCACAATTCTCATAGTGAGCTGCTGAATGGTCCTTGGTTTTTCAGCATAGACTGAATTCTTCAGCACACCCCAAAGAAAAAAGTCTGGAGGTGTAAGGTCAGGAGATCGAGGAGGATAATCTATGGGACCACGGCGTCCAACCCATCTCTGAGGAAGTGCTCATCGAGCCAATCGCGCGCAGCGTGGCTGTAATGGGTGGTGCTCCGTCTGTTGGAACCACATCTCACGAATGTGTGGCCAGGTTGCCACTTTTGGAAGGAAATTATTGTTGAGCATCGCCACGTAGTTGGCGCCTGTCACAGTTTTTTCAAAAAGAACGGACCGACCAGACCAGAAGCACAGATCCCAATCCAAACCGTGACCGATGGTGTTGACTTCCTTCTCGAGGATTAGTGAGGATTTTTCATTGCCCCAGTAGACAGAATTATGTCGGTTGACTGTGGCCATTTAATTTAAAAGATGCTTCATCACTCCAGATGATCTTTTCAGGAAAGG
The DNA here is from genome assembly GCA_023014485.1 of Bathynomus jamesi. NCBI lineage: Eukaryota > Metazoa > Arthropoda > Malacostraca > Isopoda > Cirolanidae > Bathynomus > Bathynomus jamesi. Next base: position 26,479 of record JAJOZX010008695.1, read on the forward strand.
TGGCGTCCATTGCACAGAGTTGTCGAAAGATCTCACAAAACTCCACGCGACGGTCATGATCATCTTCGTTCAGTGCATGGAGCAAGTGTGGACGATATGGCCTCAAGTGGGCATCGTGTAGCATCTTATAATTGATCTTTGTGAGATGCCAAGTTCTTGCTCAGCTCGTCTGGTGGACTTCCGTGGACTACGAGCGAAAGCAACTTCAACAATCTGCTTGTTTTCGTCGGTACAGACAGACCTTGGTCGTCCTGGTCTTGGAAGATCTTCACATGAACCTGTTGATTCAAAGCGTTGAATGAGGCTGGCTACCGTGTCTCTTTTTATTGAACGATCAAATCTTTCTTTAAATCGGCGGCATGTCTCGCTCTTGTTGTCCGTTCGGTAAATTTTTTTACAATGAAGACACGTTCTTCCATTGTAAGCGTTGGTTGCTCTCCTTTGCCATAATTAGGGCTTTCAAAATTGACCGAAATAAGATGTGTTCACAACCACCAGCTGCGACAAACTGAATTAAACGGTTAGCCTAGCTAGGCTACCCGTTTAGCCTAGGCTATCGGGTGTTACGTAATCGATGCAAATTATCGCTAGAAACTTCCAAAGCTGAAACATCAAAAAGCTGCCCGGTTACTTCTGCCTCACCCTGTATATAATATATATATATATATATATATATATATATATATATATACACACACAACTTTTCGTTAATAAAAACCAGTCCGTTTATTCATTTGTTTTGGGGGTTATTTCATCTTGCTTTTTCCCACCTTCTCAGAAATTACAGAATTTGTTACTTTTGCCTTCATAAGAAAAGGAAACTCGCAATTTCCACCAAAACTCGAGAACACAATTCGAAAAGGAAAAAGTCATTTGGAAGCAGAAATTCCTGAACGGTGACCAGTGTGAATTCCCCAGTTCCAAAATATTTGAATCATTCCGGCATTTGAATGAAGAGTCGCCTTTTTCTGCGCAAATTTTCTTTCAAGGGACCTTGAAATTATCGAATACCCATCGCAACGAGGGAAAAATTATCGTATTCTGTATGGGATCATATATAAAAAAATATAATTTAATTTTAATTTTTGGCCGAAGTTATTCATAACATTCTTTAGAGCTTTACGAATGAAGTTGTTTCTGAATATATATACTGTATATATATATATATATATATATATATATATATGATGCAAACCGACAAGGAAAAAGAAAAAACGATTCCAAGGCCTTTCGTGTATTCAGAGCTACACCTCGTCAGGGATTGAGTCCTTGACGAGGTGTAGCTCTGAATACACGAATGGCCTTGGAATCGTTTTTCTTTTCCTTGTGGGTTTGCATCATTCATTCATTTCACGTGTTTAATCGTGAAATTCATCCCATATATATATATATATAGATATATATATATATCGTAAAGACGACGCTTTGTATAGGAGAATATTCCGCGCAAGACGAGAGCGAAAGAACGAAACAAATGAAAAAATGAGGTAATTGGTTTCTGCGCGCATGTAGAGGAATTACGACATTTGATTGAGTGAGGCCCGTGGTGTAATGGTTATCATATCTGACCGGCAATCGGAAGATCCCGGGTTCGATTCCCGGGTGGTTACCTCATTTTTTCATTGTTTCGTTCTTTCGCTCTCGTCTTGCGCGGAATATTCTCCTATACAAAGCGTCGTTCTTTACGTTAATTATACTGCGTGTTTGCAGTTTAATGTATTATATATATATATATATATATAAAATAATCGTTGGTGTATTATAACTGAGTGATAATAACATTGACTAACTGCTTATTGGATACATTACATCCAGTAATAATGAACAGTTTTAATTATATAAAAATAATAATAATTTAATATTAAAAATAAGGAAAATAAAAACTTTAATCGATAATTTAATATCATTAAAATAACTTCCCTTAACCGGTCCAGGGAAGCGTAGCTCAGTGAATAACACCGTTTCCCAATAAGCGAAGTGGAGACACTGAGGTCGGAGTTCGAATCCCGAATAATAATAATGCGGGAGTTATAGCAATGGGCCGCATTAGTTGGCCCGAGCGGTGTGCCAGTTTGTGGCCCTCCTCACTCATTAACTGATCCACATCAGTAACTCGCGTGTTAGGTCCTAGCCATAGAAAATGAGTTCTCGGGTATAAACAGTGCTGTGCCCGCTAACTCCTAAAGTTAGCTAACGCTAAGCATTTCAACAGTTAGCGCCGCTAACGCTAATTTTGTCGCTAATTTTTTGTGAAACCACCCCGATTTATATATGTTCTGCCATCCGTAATTTACTTACATATATTAGCACACACCTTCATATAATTGGTTGCTAAGGTACAAAAATGTGACGTTACAGCCTACGAAAATGAAAACATTTTTATGTATAGGAGTCGAGTTCCTTTCGTATACATTAACAGGGAAAACAAACCAACCGAAGAATAAATTCTATTAAATTTATATGTATATATTTAATTCAAATACACAATTTATTAGCGATTGACTTTCTCTAAACACTTAGCGCCGCTACCCGTTTCGCTAATAATTTTGAAAATTAATTTTAGCGCCGCTGATCCCACCACTGGATATAATAATATTACGCGAAAGTGGAAACGAACATTGACGTTATACGCGCCAGACTTACAAGAAGAATATATGATAAAAAAGATGCGATTCTTGAGTGTGAATACGTACAAGTGATCAGTGTGCAACTGCGACACAAATATCAGTAATTCAGAAAGATATGGGAAGGGAAGAGGTTTCGGAAAAGACGAGCGACATCTTTCCTACCTTACTTCCTTCCCAATATCTTATTTTTCGAATCTTTGCCTCAATCACTGCATTATTAATTACATATAATATCTAATACTAATATAAATACTAATATAAATTCTCTTGGTTACTACTATATATATATATATATATATATATATATATATATATATATATATATATATATATATATATATTATAGTGTGTGTGTGTGTGTGTGTTTTCTAATGTTGAGTTCAAGTGTAGAGTAGAGCTCGCTCCTTGTAGAACGAGAAATCCGTTTCTGACATTGTACAGAATGCACAATTCTAGGAGTATGTATTAAGAACACTTATATGAAATCAGAACCCAATTTTAGGTAGTTATTTTTAATAATCAAGACTATCAGTGGTCATAAGAGGCCTACTAGAAAAAACATTTTTTATAGTATCACCAAAATCCAATAAAATAAAATAACAAGAATACAGAGATTTTCAAACCTTTGAATCAAGGACAGGTTTGAGTCTACTGTATAAGTGCGCAAAGGTCGTTCTGGTGGGATATGTGAGAAGAGATGAGCGAAGTTAAATTTGGTTTTTGTTTTTAAGTTAAAACTCAATAAAAATTATTTGTAAGCCAACAATAAATAAAAAGGCGAATCGGTGCAACAACAACTTTGCTTATATGCGGTAGATGTTTACTACCAACCCTTCCAAACGCGTCATTCCATACTGCCTCGAATGACATTTGGACCCTAAAACGATGGAGGCTACTCGGCTGCAATACTGAAATATGTTTGCAGGTACAGTACTACGACTCGTCTGCTTGGCACAGTCACATTTTTGTTTTACACGCTTTGCACTTCTCTTTTATTTTTATATGTGCATTATTAATATATGGGCAACACTGGTCCAAATGGGTCGCTTGCAGTTAACACAAAATAGTTATCATTATTCAGTGTCCTACCGGACTAAACTATAACAGAGCCGGACTATCTGGTATGCAGCAACGAGTTAGACTACTGGAATCTGCGCAACGCTTTTCTCTGAATTATAAATGTTATAATTATAACATTTGTATGGCCCTTACATTCATGCAAATCTACACTCTTAATACACGCAATCACCCCCTGAAATCCCTGTGAAAGACGTCTCCCATAACCTTAAAACTGCGCAGGAATAATGAGCTGTTAAGCTGAAATATACATATCGTACGCATACAAAGATTCCTGGAAAGACAGTCTGTAAAATTTGGCAGTTTGCAGTGAGACTAAAATATGGGAATACCACACTGCACCGAGGGTACACTCTCCTAAAAGTATATTTTGCATACAGAAAAGTCTATTAATTAAAATTTTGAAATTCTGGATCCAAGAAATTTTAGTTTTGCAACGAGATCTCGGAATAATTTGCCAAATTTTTCAAACGGGCTGGAAATAAATTCTTTAAAACTCACTTGTCACCCGGCGGTTCCGCATCCACCTCAAACGTTTCGAATGTTTGAACATTTTTAAAGTTGAGTTCTTCTTTCGAAACGTCTCGTTGTTCCCACGAGGGGGTCAATCGAACGGGCTCGACACCCCCTAAAAACGGTTGCTTCTCTCCTTCTCCTGAAAAGAAAGAAACGCAAGTTTGTGAGACAGTTAAGAATTTAACAATTTAACTCCACAAGATAATGGTGAGACCTAATTTGTAAGGGCTGTAGGCTTAACACAAATATATGCTAAGCAGCTAAGACTTACGTCTTATAAAGTAACCGAAACAACAGGCCCACGTTGGTATTTATCATATCACAAATGCCAACGTCAGCTCAACATATTCCTGCTATTTCGGAAGTTACTGTAGGCCCTATTTACAGGATAGGCCTACATTCCGGTTCAGAGAGTGTACCCAAATTTAAATCAATAAACTATTATAAGCACTTAAAAATAAAAAGTCTTCTTACAAGGGGCTATATCAATTAAATGCTTATTTTGGTTACTGTAATTATTATACTAGTGTGTGTATATATATATATATACCACGGTGGTGTAGTGGTTAGCGTCGCTGACTACGAATCCATCGGCTCCAGGATCGAGACCTGGTAATGGCAGCCGGCGCGCAGCAAACCCCAGCTGTTCATCTTCCACACAATAAAGAAAGTGGTTGGTAGATAAATGGGTACCCTGGGTGGCCTAGTGGTTAAGACGCTAGCTGCTGGTGGGGCGCAGTTCGGATTCCACGTTAAACTGTAGATCTAAGGTGGAGTGAAAAGCGTGACCGTGGTCAGAATGAACAATTCGGGCGGAAGTTAACCAAAGGGTATATTAAATATCATGCATGAACACGTTATGATTTTGTATAAAGCAGTATATATATATATATATATATATGTATAGAAACGACGTAAGTATAGAGGAGTGTTCTGCACACGAGGAAGAGAAATAACGAACAAATGAAAAATGAGGTGACCGCCAGGGAATCGAACCCGGGATCTTCCGATTGCCGGTCAGATATCTGACCAGCAATCGGAAGATCCCGGGTTCGATTCCCGGGCGGTCACCTCATTTTTCATTTGTTCGTTATTTCTCTTCCTCGTGTGCAGAACACTCCTCAGTCCTCTATACTTACGTCGTTTCTATACATTAATATACTGCGTGGTCATTGCAGTTAAATGTGTGTATGTATATATATATATATATATATATTTTTTATATATATTTTTTTTTTTTTTTTTGGCAAGGAGGAGAAGCCAAAGGCGAACGCCCACAAAAAAAAAAACCTCCAATAGAGGAAGAAAAGAGTCAAAATGAAGGTCCAACGTTTTTCAGACACCTAGACACTGCGTTTGAAAGATTGGAGGTCATAGACAGGAGGAAAGATAAAGCGAAGAAAATTGTTCCAGAGTTGAAAATTGAAGAATTGTGCCAGACTCTATCAAAAGCTTTTGATATGTCTAGCGCAATAGAAAAGGTTTCACCGAAATCCCGAAAGGAAGACGACCAAGAGTCAGACACACGTGTAAGAAGATCGTGAGTAGAGCGTCCCTTGCGGAAACCATACTGACGATCTGAAAGAAGATTATGAGAAGAGAGTTGTTTAAGAATCTTCCTATTAAGAATAAATTCAAAAACTTTACAAAGGCAAGAAATCAAAGCAATTGAACGATAGTTGGAGGGTTGAGAGCGGGTCAACCTTCTTCGGAACAGGCTGAATGAAAGCGAACTTCCAGCAGGGAGGAAAAGTACCAGATGAAAGACAAAGACGAAAGAGTTGTCAGCACAGAAGCACAGTTCTTGAGAACAACAGGAGGGACACCATCAGGATCGTACGCCTTCCTAGACTCGAGACCATAGAGGGTAGAAAGAACAGCTTTCGAAGAGATTCTAATTTCAGACATAATTGAATCAGATGGAGGAGCATGAACGAACAGAGCCTGAATCGTCCAGGGTTGAGTTAGAGACGAAAGTCTAAGCGGAGAGTCAGCTTTACCTGAAGAGAGGGCAACTGAGCCGTTGGAATGAAAATGAGGAGGGGAAAGAAGAAAGTAAAGTTGCTGGAGAGGTAGAGCCAAAGGTAGTGAACAGCAAAAAGAGAGTGGGATAGAATGTATTCTACTTTAGAAGTGAAGTAGTCAAAGAGTTTTGGATAGTCAATAGAATTAGGAGAAAGTAGACAGTGCAGATGTATTTTAGCTTCATATTGGCAGTTAGGCTGTAGCCAGAGATGTAGTATTTGGAGGATTCAAGTTCGGAAGTGTGTATCTATATATATATATATATATATATATATCATATATATATATATATCAGTGGCGACTCCTGCACTCGGGCTTCTCGGGCTTCTCGGGCTGAGCCCGAGAGGCAAGGGGCAAGGAGAAGCATGATAGATAAAATTGTGTATTTATAGATTTAAGTTTAAAAAAAAAAGTTTTAAATACAAATTGTAAAAATGGTTTTTGGCTGGTAGTATGTTACTATTTTTCTGTCTAGCCTTCGTCAAGCAAGCAAATTTTGAGCACATTTAGATACCCTTACTACCTATAAAAAAAAACTATATTGACACATTAAGTTTTCGTGTAATCTTTCAAGATCCTTTATCGGGCGCAAGACATTACGCCCGAGAAAGTATAAGTAATATCGTATATTTAAGTCTTTTAATGAATAATTATTTGCTTGCATACGGTTACATAATAGTCCTCTTTCTAATTCTCATTAAATAAAATACGTTTTTCCTCCTATTAATTTTTTTATAAAGGAAAAAACATTTTCAACTCGGGCTTATATCCTTCGGCCTTGTAGAGGCACACATTTTTAATTCTGGCGATACGTGGTAACTTTTTACATTTCGATAAGCGTTGCCTTCAACTGCTTGGCAATCGTGGACAGATAGTGGTTATTCTAATTTTTTAAAAAATATTTTAAGTGACAGCAATTATCATGCAAAATCTTTTAGTCATTTGAGTAATTATAAATGCTTGAAAACCTTTGGTCAGGTTAGTATAGTTTCGTGTTGCTGTTAGCAAAGCTGTTAAGTTTGAAAGAGAAAATCATAATAAACTGGTTGAAAAATACAATATTTAAAGCAGTTAGCCAATGCGATTTTATATTTATGCAAGCAAGAACTGCCATTGCGCGGACATGATGAAGGAGAAACTAGCCTAAATAAAGGTAATTATCGTCCCTGGCTAGGATTTCAATTGAAAAAGAAATACTTATTGATTTAGAAAGCAAAAGGAATTACATGACCGAATATTAAAGGAATTTGCTTTAAAACCAAGACGCTTGGACTTTATGTTCAAGTAAATAAAATTGAAATAATTTTTTTTACCGAGGTATGTATTTATTTATTTTATTGATAATCTAAGTTATTGTCATGCATTTAAATGTCGGCTCATATTTAGACTTGAAACTTTAAAAAAGAGCCCGAGTAGTGTTGAAGAGCTGGAGTTGCCACTGATATATATATATATATATATATATTATTATATATTATAGATATATATATATATCAGTGGCAACTCCAGCTCTTCAAGACTACTCGGGCTCTTTTTAAATTTTCAAGTCTAAATATGAGCCGACATTTAAATGCATGACAATAACTTAAGATTATCAATAAAATAAATAAATACATACCTCGGTAAAAAAATTTATTTCAATTTTATTTACTTGAACATAAAGTCCAAGCGTCTTGGTTTTAAAGCAAATTCCTTTAATATATATATATGCGCCTCGGTGGTGTAGTGGTTAGCGTCGCTGAACTCCGAATCCATCGGCCCCGGAATCGAGACCCGGTGACGGGAAGGCGGCGCCCAACAAAACGCAGCTGTTCATCCTCCCACACAATAAAAATTGGATGGTAGATAACTGGGTACCCTGAGTAGCCTAGTGGTTAAGACGCTGGGATGGGCTGCTGATCTGGAGGTCGTTGTAATTTCTGATCGCCCGTGGTGGGGCGTGATTCTGATTCCACGTTAAACTGTAGGTCCAAGGTGGGGTGGCAAGCTTCACCTTCGTCAGAATGAACAATTTGGGTGCAAGCAAAACCAAAGCTAACCAAGATTTTATATATATATATATATATATATATATATATATATATATATATAATATATATATATAGATATAAAATTAATAAACTAGAAGAAACGCAGAGACATTTCACAGCAAAGATTGATGGCTGCAAAGAACTCAACTATTGGGAAAGACTACGTAAACTAAATCTGTACTCCCTGGAAAGAAGAGAGAGGTATATCATAATCTACATATGGAAAATGATCGAAAAACTGGTACCAAACCTCAAACTAAACCCGGTACTTTCCTGTTAACGGGAATACCCTAAAAAAGTTTACTGTTTGTTATGTATGTTTGCTCTCGTCATTTTCGTTTAAACTAGCGAAAATATCACAGCTTAACCTACCCAATCATCAAGGGCGTACAGTTGACCTAACCGGGCATTCAATTGACGTAACCGGCATTCAATTAACCTAACAGGTTAATATAACGGAAAATGCCCGGTTAGGTCAACTAAATGCACAGTTAGGTTAATTGAATGGCCCGGTTAGGTCAACTGTACGCCTCTGATAATTGGTTAGGCTAAGTTGTGAATTTTCGTTAGTTTAAACGAAAATGACGAGAGCAAAAATACATAACAAACAGTAAAACTTTTTTTAGGTATTCCGTTAACAGGAAAGTACCCTAACCCAATTACCATCCAAACAACGCTGGACAATAGGAAAGGCAGAATATGTAGTGTTCCCAACTAAAGGCCTGACAAGGGACCTCCTCAACACTGAAGGAAAATAGCTTGGTTGTCAGAGGGCCAAGACTTTGTAACCAGCTTTCTAAGGACCTCAGAAACGTTACAAGGGTCAAAGTTGAAGTCTTCAAGAGAAGACTAGATGCCTGGCTCAAGACGGTACCAGATGTGCCTTGTGTACCTGGCTATGTGAGGTGGAGAGCGGAAGAGAGCAACTCGCTCCTCCACCAAGCCAGGCCTAGAGGCGGGGCCACCAGCTTGACCTTCGTGTGAAGAGAGACCGACGCACGAAACGAAACCGCAACGAGGTGTGTATATATATATATATATAGGATGAAATGTAGAATTCGGACCCCAGCCTTCTTTAGTTAGCTTTATAAGGCTAACTAACGAAAATATCATGACCTAACCTAACCAATCGTCAAGAGCGTACAGTAACCTAACGATTGGTTAGGTTAGGTCGTGATATTTTCGTTAGTTGGCCTTATAAAGCTAACTAAAGAAGGCTGGGGTCCGAATTCTACATTGATCCTATATATACAGGGTGGGCCGTAAGTTTCCATACATAGGAAAATTTAAATACGTGCGTCGGTATTTGGATCAGCAGTTTCCGGATGCTTGGATTGGTCGGCGTGGTCCTGTGGAGTGGCCTCCCAGATCCCAGATCTCACCCCCTTGATTTCTATCTTTGGGGGCACTTGAAGGCCATGGTGTATCAGGAAAAGATACGAGACATAAATCATCTAAAGGAACGTATCACCAACGCCATTACAAGCATAACGTCAACTGTGCTAATGCGTGTTCATCAACAGTGGGGAACACGTATTGAAATGTGTTTTCAAAACAATGGCAACCATGTAGAGCATATTATATAAATAAAAATGGTTGTCCATAAAAAAATGTTTATTTTTCCTATGTATGGAAACTTACGGCCCACCCTGTATATTGTCCTGGCTAATATTCAAGGAATAAGACCAAACCAATCAATACATAAAAATTGTCCTGGCTAGTATTCAACGAATAAGACCAAACCAATCACTCAATAAGGTTTCGTACCTGAAAGGATTTATGGACGAAACAAGGGCGGACATCGCATGCCTCACAGCAACTCATCTTAAAGATTGCCAAGGAAATTGTGAAAACTGCGAACATTGTAGTGATAAGAAAGAGATAAATATAGAGGGCTTCAACTTACTAAGAGCGGATAGAACGACGAGACGTAAAGGTGGCTGTGCTATATATGTACAGGAAGGTCATATGACAGAGACGATAATAAGTAAATCAAACAGCTATGTGGAACTCCTAGCAGTGAAAATAGAAAAACTAAATGTGATAGTAATAGTCATCTACAGACCTCCAAGCACCCCAACCGAAAAATTCTCGGAGGCCATTAATGACATCAGAAAGCTAATAAAAGCCATAAACCCTCCATCCCCCAATATAATGATCTGCGGAGACTTTAACTTCCCATTTATAAAATACAAAAAGGTGAATAGGAATATATATATTCACCAGGACAAGGGGGGCACAAGAGAAGACCAGGAGCAAGCAAAAATGTTGATGGCTCTCACAAATGAGTTTATGCTGACACAGGAGATAACGGAAAATACCAAAAAAAATAACTGCCTGGATCTGGTATTCACGAATAACACGAACTTGATTGCTGATATAAAAATACCCCCAACCATTATCTCAGACCACAACTTAATCGAGATATCAACAAATATGACGACAGCATTAAAGACAATACACATATTGAGGAAGAAGTAAATTCGGGGCCTTTAACTTAAACTCCAAGACTATAAATTGGGAAGCATGAGATCGCACATGGCCCAAATAGAATGGAGAACAATTTTCGAGAATAAAACAACTGAAGAAATGCTAACAACCTTAGAAGAAAAAAACGCTGAAAATTTTAGAAAAATATGCTCGGAAATCACATCCAAAAGGAAAGAGGAGCTCGCTAGAGAGGCAAAAGAGAAGACTTTTCCACAAAAGAGAGTGGAGGCGAAGTTAGGCAACTGCAGAGATAATGACAGGAAAGCAATAAAAGAAAAACTGGAGGGTATCGATAGGGAAATACAAGCCCTGATTAAGGACCATACAGAGAGGGAAGAGGAAAAGGCGGTAGAAGCAATAAAGGAAAATCCAAAATATTTCCATAGCTATGCAAAAAGGAAAACAAAAACGCGCGCCGCTATTGGGCCCTTAAGGACGAGAAATAATGAACTAACCGACGATCCAAAAGAAATATCTGATACATTGAGAGCTCAATATGAATCAGTTTTCAGTACCCCAAAAAGTGACAAAGCGATACCTGACATAAATGCATTCTTTGAAGAGGAATTGCAAGGAGAGCATATAATAGACTTTGATTTTACACCAGATGTAGCGAGAGCTATAGGACAAATGAAACCACATTCAGCTGCAGGTCCGGACAATTGGAACGCATTATTGATTAAAAACTGTAAACATGAAATAGCTACACCTTTATACTGGATATGGAGAAGATCCCTAGACACTGGGGAAATACCGAGCATCTTGAAAAGAGCAAACATTGTCCCTATATATAAAGGAGGGGACAGATCTCAAGCAAAGAACTATAGACCAGTGTCATTGACGTCCCACCTCACCAAAGTATTTGAAAGAATAGTTAGAGAGAAAATTTATGATTTCCTGGAGACACGGGAAAGATTCAACGAAAATCAGCATGGATTCCGATCAGGTAGATCATGCCTATCACAACTAATAGAACACTACAACAATATCCTAGATGCATTGGAAGGCAATGACAACTACGATGTTATATACACAGATTTTGCTAAAGCTTTCGACAAATGTGACCATGGTATAATAGCACAGAAAATGAAATATATGGGAGTAACGGGCAAAGTGGGAAAATGGATCTACAACTTCCTCAGAGAACGTCTGCAGGTCGTCAAAATTCAAGGTATATCATCATCAGAATCGGAAGTACGCAGCTCATTACCACAAGGGACAGTACTGGCCCCACTCCTGTTCATTATCATGCTAACAGACATAGACAGCTGAGTAAACAGCAACAGTATAGTAACATCCTTTGCAGACGATACAAAGATCAGCAGAAAAATCAGCGATGTACATGACGTGGAGGCCTTGCAGAGGGACACGAACAAAATATACAAATGGTCAAAAGACAACAACATGTCATTTAACACCGAGAAATTTCAGCTCCTGAGATATGGTAGAAAAGAAGAACTTAAACAGACTGCATATTATGCTCCAGATAGACAGGAAATTCAGAGAAGCACGAAAGCGATCGATCTCGGGATAATAATGACAGATGATGCGAAATTCGAAACACAAAATCAGATAGCGATAAATAAAGCAAAAAGAGTCGCCGGACAGGTTCTAAGAACGTTCAAGAGAAGGAACAGGACAGTAATGATTCCCCTGCTAAAAACACTGATTATACCAAAACTTGAATACTGCTCAGTTTTGACGTCCCCATATAAAAAGGAAGAAAAACTAATAAACTAGAAAAACGCAAAGGCATTTCACAGCCAAGATTGATGGCTGCAAAGAACTCAACTACTGGGAAAGACTACGTAAACTAAATCTGTACTCCCTGGAAAGAAGAAGAGAGAGGTACACCATAAGCTACATATGGAAAATGATCGAAAAACTGGTACCAAACCTGAAACTAAACCCAATTACCATTCAAACAACACTGGAAAATAGGAAAGGCAGAATGTGTAGTGTTCCCAAATTAAAGGCCCGACAAGGGATCTCCTCAACTCTGAAGGAAAATAGCTTGGTTGCCAGGGGGCCAAGACTTTTCAACCAGCTTCCAAAGGACCTCAGAAACGTAACGGGGATCAAAGTTGAAGTCTTCAAGAGAAGACTGGATGCCTGGCTCAGGACGGTACCAGATGAGCCGGGCGTGCCTGGCTATGTACAGTGGAGAGCGCAAGAAAGCAACTCGCTCCTCCACCAAGCAAGACCTAGAGGCGGGACCACCAGCTTGACCTCCGTGTGAAGAGAGACCAACGCACGAAACATAAGGTTCAAAGGTAAGGTGTGTATATATATTACACAAGTTTGCCGTGAATTAAGAACTAAAGAAAATGATACAATAAAAGAAAACGCTCAAGTTGAAGAATACGGTAACTAAAGTATTTTCAAAACACAACCCTTTTTTTTTTTTTTTTTACTCCTTCCCTCATTTTAATTACGACTTTCATTATCATTCACAGCAAGAACTACTTTGGCTCGCCTGAAGCAAACAATTAAAAGTAAGTGTTTATTTATAAGCGTACGTGTCAGTGTCATATTAAAATAAACTTTGTGAATATTCCCTTATATATCTTTGACTTTTGAAGTGAACATGAAACATTCCACATTTCATTCATTACCTCATTCTTCATTGCCTTTTTTTTGTTTTTCACACAATTAATTAATTATCTTCCATAAAATAAGTAAAAAATAAAACATTCTACATTGGAAAATCGTACATTCAAAATTATGAAACAATATTTATTTTTAATATTAATTCATTATTCAGTTAATCCTATTGGATAGTTAGTCGTTTTAACATTAATTCGACGTTAATTAGTCATTGTTTAAAAAACAGGAAGGGCATTTGTCCAACTAAAATTTCAATTAGGGTCTACGCCTAAAAAAAAAAATATATATATATATATTGTTTGGTTTCTAGTTATAGTTTAGTTCTGAAACAGAACATAAAAGGGTCGTGAGGAGTTGGTATGCGTGTCTTTGCTGTTATTTTAAATCAAGTTCAATATAATATTTTTAGTTTAATGGTCTCCCACTTTCGAGATGTGGGCTTTTCAGTCAAACTCACTCATTCTCTCTCCTTCAATTTTACATTATATATATATATATATATTATATATATATATATATATATATATATAGTAAAGCTTAAATTCAGTTTTCAGTTAGGATATTAAAATATTGCCGTAAGTTGTTTTCGTTAAATAATGTCACCCACGTAACGATAACCCCGAGAGGAAAAGGGACAAGGGGCAGGGGTGGGGCTAGGGAAGCGTGTGGGTATATATACTCTTATATTATATTTAATCTTTATTGATAAAAATAAATAGTACAATATTAGAATTACTATAATAATAATATAATACTTTTAACAGAACAAGTAACTGTTAATTTCATTATTAACATTTATTTCTCCTATTTAATTTCGCTCTTAAAGCTTTACAAAAGACTTCATTGCACTCTCAGGTTAATTATTATATGATAAAACGAGCATTTCATATATATATATATATATATATATATATACACACACACACACTTATGATTAATTATAAAATAGAACAAATGCTTCAAAGGAAGTCATGTTTGTGTAATATTATATATATATATTTAGGAAGAAAGGAGGGGGGGTCAAGGGCGGGTGCCCGCAAAAATGCCCCCTCCCCTTTCCCCATTATAAGAACGAGAGAGCCAAAAACAAGGTCTGCGATGTTCAAAATGCTTTTTTTTTTTTTCTTTTTTTTTTGGAAAGATTGTGTAATGTGTTAAATGTATGCATGTGTGGTGAAGAACAGAGGGAGAAGAGTGTGTTTGAGAGCATGCTGGACTGTTCACAGGGTAGATGACATACGGAAAAAGATCAGCTAAGGAGGACAATGACAGAAGAAACGAGAGTTCCAGCACTTTCTGTCTCCTGCCTAACATCCCCCCGAAGTACCTCCGTGGTCGATTCATGTCTACAATCTCCTCCTATGAGGAGGATATATATATATATATATATATATATATATATATAATATATATATATGCACTAAAATCACAAAATAACACGTGATCTTATTAATAAGCAAACAACCACAGGGAAAAGGAAACATTGTGTTCCTCCTTGATAATGTGAATATATCACGAAAGCGCTCGGACTTTTTGTTCCTTTTCCCTGTGGTTGTTTGCTTATATATATATATATATATATATATGAAAATTATTTCATGAAAGTAACATGTGAATAATATTTATGCTGAAATTAACCAGGAAGAAAAAAAGGAAATGCAGAATGGTGGTCAAGCGCTTTCGTCTAATGTTCCTGAGGATGTCATTAAACACGAAAGCGCTTGAGCACCATTCTGTGTTTCCTTTTTCATTCGTGGTTATTTTCATATATATTAGTATATTAATATATACAGTATATATTATGACTACTTATAAGATAACACAAAGTTTACAGTTGGGTAAAGGAATTTCTTAGAACATACAAATGAACTTATAATTGGCATGAAAAAATTCTGTAAGCAGTATACTGTACTGCACATTAAATCTTGGTCATTATACTAGTTATGAAAACCACGGTATTAAGAATTCAGAGCAAATACAACAATTAGACAATTAGGTAAAAATAAATACAACGGTTAAGATAGGTAATACAGTAGAAACGTTTAATTACTGAAATGCATTAGTACGATTTTAATAGTATTCCTTCATTAAATTCAACTTGGTTTTAAAAGCATTTAAGTTAGAAATATTTTTTTAAATCAATGCTAAAAATCATTCCGTAATTTCAAACCTATAAAATAAGTGATATTTTAAATGAAGACAATCTAACGTGTATAACGTGCTTATTTTTATCCCTAGTCTCGGTAAGAGTGAATCTCTTGGTGGTGAGCTACAAAATATTTACTTATCTACTCCAAGTTAATAATTTTATTCATACAAATGTTAATAAAGATAAAATGTGCCAATTTCCTATTGCCTATATACTTATCTCTATTTTTGTTCTCAAATATAAAAGATGAGAAAAAATTATTAAGCCTACGCTGTCACCTGTACGTCTAAATATGATAATTAACAAAGCCTATTTTTTATATATATGTATTATATATACACATAACATTTTGCTTTTACAACATATAAAGATAATTTATTGTTATTAAAACTATATATTTATTTGCTATGCAAACGGATTTTCTATTGCATAAAGCAAAAAACAACCAAAGAAACCCATAAAACGCAATTTGTATGTATTTTTGTTATAGGGAATTTGTGTAACTAGGGATTTCATGAAATCCCTAAAATGTTCAGTGATTTCACGTAAGGTTAAGTCGTGATATTTTCGTTAGTTTTAGCAAACATACCACGACTTAACCAAACCAATCGTCAAGGACGTACAGTTGACCTAACCGGGCATTCAATTAACCTAACCAGTATTCAATTAACCTAACCGCGCATTCAGTTAACCGGGCATTCAATAATTTTCCCGTAGGTTTAACGAAAATATCACGACTTTTATATACCCTTACACGAAATCCCTGAACATTTTAGGGATTTCATGAAATCCCTAGTTACACAGATTCCCTGTAACATATATTTTGTAACCATCAGTTTTTCATCAGTATAATTTATAATCCCTTTGATCTCAGTGTTGCCGACTGGATTCTTTTCTCCTTCTTGGAGATTATATGTGAAAATTAAAATCAATATTAATAAACATTTCAATTAAAAATATGAAATAGAATTATCCCGTTTTAAAAAGTAGAGAATAGACTAAATTACCAATATATATATATATATATATATATATATATATATATATATATATATATATATATATATATACAGGGTGATTCAAAAGTCAGGTTACATAGGGTTTTTCTGTTTCTTTGCAGGTAAATGAGTTATGAGATGTTATCGAAGGAGGAACGCATTGATGTGATATTCCTAACTGGCTGCACAAGTGCAGTGCCGTTAACGGTGGCCATATCGAACATGTGATGTGATATTCCCCTGTATTATTACATAATACAGTATTTCCCTATGTAACCTGACTTTTGAATCACCCTGTATATATATATGAGACGCTCAATTTATGTTTTTGTTTATTTTTCGGAAAATGCTTCTCTCCAAGGACCTTTTAAGCTTTGCTTCTAAACCAGCCGAGAGAAGTCGAGTATTACTCAATACTCGTTCAACGAAAGCTTGACGAGGCGACGTTGTCAATATATCGAGAGCAAAATCTTTCAAAACAAATGAAGGATCAATGTTTACAGTAATCAAGGTGGTTTTTATATTTCAGCCCCTCCATACTCCATACTTCACGATTCAAATTTTTTGTTTACAAAGCTCTTCCTTTACCAATCTCAAAAGATGCGCACCAGGACGATCTTTCTCTTTGAAATTCTTTGAAATTTCAGTGGACGACCAAACGGAAAACGAGAATACGAATAGTCTTCAACGAAAACAGAATTTAAATCTTTAATCGTCCATTTAAGTGTTTGTGTTTATTCCATTGTTTGTCTCGTTTTGCTTTCAATTTCGTTGTTAGTTTTAGGCCTTTTGACTAAAAGGCTTCATTTCAGTTAACGCACATATTTTGTTGGCGTCTTCGTTCACTAAATTTATCCTTATATATACAGGGTGAGTCAAAGGTCCGGAAACATAGGAAGGATAGGAAACTTTTATTGCAAAAAGACACGTGTTACGAGTAATGTTATAAGATGCGCTCTATATGTTCTCCTTTCACTTCCAGACATTTCTGGACTCTGTTTCCCCACTCGACCTAGACTCTTTCAAGGACATCGGGCTGGATTGCAGATTCTGTACAGATCTTGTTACAGATGAAGCCTGTGCTGTGAAGCCTGTGTTTCCGGACTTTTGAATCACCCGTGTGTGTGTGTGTGTGTGTGTGTGTGTGTGTGTGTGTGTGTGTACAGGGTGATCATGGCGACGCAGCTCCAACAGTTGAATAAAATTATTAAAATATTGTAATACATGAACCAGATTGAGATCGTGTTATAAATTAATGAAATTAAAACATACAACTGAACAACCAGGAGGACTCGAAGGGGGGGAGGGGAAGAAAGTATGTCTGTGTCCTCGTACGAGTTAAAGAGTTTCTATCTTCTCGTCCTGCGAGAAAGTGTCGGCGGTTCTACAGTTGGCATCTGTTGTCAACTTTTTAGAGGTCATGCGAGGTTATTAACCCTGTGGGTTCGGGGCTCCAAACTTACAAAGAAAGCTCGCTATTAACGCCTGCTCGCGCCTGGTTGAACCCGGGCATCTTACCCTCTTCTACTCACGTTCTCATTTTTCTTTTTTCTCCTTCTTTCTTAACTTCTTCTGTATAAGTTTCTCTTCTTCCTTTGCCCTTTTTCTTGGTCATATCGACCAGTAAAAACCATAACAGAGCATTTAGTTTAAAGCTAAAATACAAATTGACACATTTGTGAATATCGAAAAAGAAAGGTTAATGGTTGATAATTACAGGTACATTAAATGGTTGGTTAATTACGGTTAACGTGTATAACTTGGTTGAAAATGTTAATTCATTTATAGCGATGGTTTTAACCCTTTGACCGCTCCGCACGTCATCTGACGTGCCTTTATAAATTGCTTCATACAATGACATGCCATCGTAAACTGCTTCGCACGTCACTCGACGTTGTCAATTTTCGTGCTTCTTTGAATAGCCAGTTGATTGATACCCGATTTATACTCCGTAGACGCACACGTATATATGCCGGGAGAGCACTGGGACACTGGGGCATGTGGTACAGTGAGGGAGAATAGAAAATATAGCTATGCCAAAATTTCCGAAAGATATCCAGAAATGTGATTGCCATTTGCAGAAAACAGACAATATTTTAGCTCTAAAATGGCGTGACAAGCATGCTGTGACCCTTTTGACAACAATGCACAAATAAAAAATGTTATAAAGTGGTAAAATTTACCCTAAAACAAAGACAAAAATCAAGAAACCAGATGTAGTGTTGGACTATGTGGAAAACATGCGTCTAATAGACAAATCTGACATGCAGATTTGGTCAGTGAATTGCGTACGCAAATCAGTAAAGTGGTGTAAAAAAATATTCTTCCGTTTGGTGGATCAAAACTGGCAACAGAGTGCCACTGAAAGACTTTAATCACAGATTAGTTTTCCAGCTATTGCAAAAGTATATTACTATGACTAAACTCAACCCTGGCCGTGCAAGTAAGTACTAGTAGCCTCGGCTCAAAGTCAAGCAATATATCTCCAGGCACTTTCTTGAATATTTGCCAGCATCAGGAAAGAGACAAAGGGGAAAAAGACATTGTCATGTCTGCAGGCACACCACAAGACGAGAGCAAAGGAGAGGAGACATTGGTACTTGGTACAAGGAATGTGGTGTTGCTTTGCGAGTAGGCGATTCCTTCATAGACTACCACACTCTTAACAAGTTCTAAAGAGTTCAAAAAGTGCTAAAAATGTGTATAGCGTATATACTGTTAAAGTGTACAGTAGCGTTAGTTATTTTCTAGTGTGCTTTAGTGAAATAATTATAAATTTATGTTATTCAAAACAAACCTTGTGTCAGTCTCCCGCCCCTATTTGGACCTACCCCCTCACTCAAAACATCACCAGGTCAACATGTGTTAATTTTTATCCCTTTTTCGTCTATATTCTTCACTTTTGCATGGTATAGTATCATTTCATGAGCTAAAATAAATTTTCGAAATACCTTTATTTTTTGCGCATGGGAGGGTCAGGTATGCAAAATTGAATCAGTTAATGGGCTACACAGTGGATGTCGAAAGATTCAATGGAATTTTAAGATTTTACGCAAGAATTATCGAAAATATTTTAAATATCTTCGAGATCATAGAAGGGAAAAGGGTTCTCGTTGGTTACAAATGATTGAGTATTCTAGGCCGGATAGGAGTCGTTTAGTTCTATGGGAAATGCCTGTCTGTCCTTTGTTTTAATTGCATTGTAAGACCTCGTTCCGCGTATACAGCTGGCCGTTAGCGCACGCGATAAATGCAAACAAGAGAAAACCTTTATATATTTGGGTAACTGTTCTTTGTACGGTAATGATCTTCAAAAGAAGTCGAATTTACCGTTATATTTAAAGATACAAGACATTATTGAAGAAAAATTTTAATACTGTAGAATGACAATTCTGATAGAAATTTTTGCAAGAATTTGGTAAAGCACTTGTTAAATTCATACGATTAAAGCGTAAAAATATTTCATAAGTAATCATTTTCACGATGAAAGAACGGACTATAAATAACAAAACGAATGGAAAAAAACTGAAATTTCTTAACAAAACTCCACAGGCAAAATCCTGAAATTCAAATTTAAGCTTTTTAATTTCAACTAAAGTTAATAAAGAATTGTTATCACGAATCTAAAAACAATTTCTTCTCTTTTTTGTATCCATTTAAACTTTTTGAGTGAGAAATGGTACGAAATGAAGAACATCCCTTCTAACCTCAAAACTAAAAAACAACTATCGACTCGACGTTCGTAAAAGACTGGGACAGGACAGCTATTACAGTTCTCGGTACTTGTGGGTTATCTGTCGCCACTTTTTAATTTAATTTTCCAACTTTTTCACAAATACAGATGTGTGTTATCATGTTGCCATTTTTACAAAAATATTGTTTTTACGCCTCGTGAACAGGCTCTCATCGATCTCAACCACTATTCCTTCTAACCTAACCTAACCTAACCTAACCTAACCTTAGGTTAGGTTAGTGTGTGGTTAGGTAGGTTAGTGTGAGGTTAGGTTAGATTAGGTTAGGTTAGGTTAGGTTAGAAGGAATAGTGGTTGAGATCGATGAGAGCCTGTTCACGAGGCGTAAAAACAATATTTTTGTAAAAATGGCAACATGATAACACACATCTGTATTTGTGAAAAAGTTGGAAAATTAAATTAAAAAGTGGCGACAGATAACCCACAAGTACCCAGTTCTCAAATAAGCATAAAAGCTAACTAGCTGTTAGCGAGGATTGGGACCAGTGCGGACCCCATCGCTATTCCTTCTACTTTGGCTGCGTGTACAGTTAGTTTGTTGACTATAAAAGGACAGAATCACTAACCTCCAATTTTAACAATTTTGTATAAGTTAATTTACTGAAAAAACTTTTAACAAATAATATTACGAGTTTCTTTCAGCAAGAATGGTAATAAATAACGAATGAATATCGAAGCCAGTCTTTCTTAAGAAAGAACTGATAACCTCGACAAATTAAAAGGAACTTTGCGGCTAAAAGGTACCGTAACTTATTTTGAGTTAAGGAACTTCAAGTGGAAGCGAGGAATTGTGCCATACCATAGACGGATCCAGAGGAGAACCCGGGGGGCCCATTGGCCCCCCCTTAGACAGATTTAAAGGCCTATACATTGTGGTTAAACGAGATTCATATTATGTTGCATACATTGATGTGATATTTTACTACATAAAATCAAAATCAGTATACATGTTTTATGAGCTGCACTATACAGTAGTGAGCCAAGTTTAACTTCAATAGAAGCCAAAAAGGCATTGATTTGAACTTCGCTAGAATTGAAAGCTTCTGATATCCATATTCATGGGCCCTAGAAACGTTGGCCCTCCATTACAGACAATGCTGGATCCGCCTATGTGCCATACTGTCATTACGGGAACTAATTATATATTAATGAACGACAAATAGATTAATTATTCTCGTATTAAATTCTAGTTTAAAAACATTTGAAAAATATCTACTTCGCCATTCCAAACTTTGAAAGAGGAGATAAAATAGAATTTTTAATGATGTACACTCATTCATTATTCAAAAGAGCAAAACTTCCTCATTACCTTTGATGATGATCCCACAAATAGTAATTAAATCACCTTTAATTAAGTAATTTAAAATGCTAAAATCTTCGCGTGAAAATAGCGGAAGGAAAAACTGCAACCTTTTTAGTTTATAAAAGAATTTGTTGGACAAATATTTAATATCTTGATGAAGAGAGAAGTCTTAACGTAGTTCCCACACAATAATTTTTTAGTCGGATTCGGTATTCATACTTTAATATATTCGAATACCATTTTCGAATGTTCTTATTTAAATATCACTTCATCTACTCGTATTCCGAGACTATTTCGTGAATATTGTCAAAATAACAAGTTTTAAAGCATTAACGAATCACAAAAATAATTAACGATGTGAAATACTACTTAACTGTTAAATATCACCAAAAACTTCAAAGTCTCGCTAAATCAATAAAGCAAATTAAAATAGTTGAGGAAGTACTAATGAATTTTATATCACCATACCACATATAATCGATATAATCGTGCGCGCACACACACACACACACACAAAATATATATATAATATATTCACGGTATATATATGTTATTTTTTTTTTTCCACACGCAGACAAAACAAAAGAATTCCGTCAGAATACAGTCACTGTAACAAAATATTCAACAATGTATTTCGTTCTATTTTCGATGAAATGTGAATTATTTTTTATTTTTATTTTTATTATTAATATTCATTTATATTGAAAGTATTTGTATTCGAGACTTCAGTATTCAATTTTTGATACTTGCATAAATTGGTAAATAATGACTGTTATTATTTTCACAAAATAAATAAAGTTTTTACAAACTTAACGTTTAAAAAAAGGAAATTTTAACGTCTAAATTCTCATACATTTTTGTCTTTTATGAAAAAAAAAAATTTATTATAAATATAAAATAAAAAGTATTTAAAGAGAATGAAATTAAAACCGGCACCAAAATAACACATTAATGTTCCCTAAACACATTATACAGGGTGTACATAAAGTCAGGATCTATTTTTGTGAAGCACTTGGAAATTATATGGAATTCAATCATAAAATGATAAAGTGGTAACATTTATTAAATAATTAAGAGTAGGATTCGACGTGACGCCCATCAGTATCCCTGCACAGCTCAAATCGTTCCGCAGCATTTCTAAACACATTCTGGAGCATTTGCGGGTTATGTTATCTGCAGCAGTTCGTATACGTGTACGTAAGTTTCAAGACTCGTAATCTTCGTCTGATAGACGTGCGATTTGATAAAGCCCCATGCAAAGAAATATAAAGGGGTTAAATCTGGTGATCTCGCTGGCCAAGGTCTGTTGCTTCCGCGTCCGATCCAGCGATTTGGAAAACGTCCATTTAGATAATCCTGAACAATTTTGGCATAGTGACAAGGAGCACCAGCATGTTGATAGACGACGGTACTAACAATCCTATCCCCGCCCGTCGTCTATCAACATGATGGTGCTCCTTGTCACTATGCCAAAATTGTTCAGGATTATCTAAATGGACGTTTTCCAAATCGCTGGATCGGACGCGGAAGCAACAGACCTTGGCCAGCGAGATCACCAGATTTAACCCTTTAGATTTCTTTGCATGGGGCTTTGTCAAATCGCACGTCTATCAGACGAAGATTACGAGTCTTGAAAACTTATGTACACGTATACGAACTGCTGCAGATAACATAACCCCGCAAATGCTCCAGAATGTGTTTAGAAATGCTGCGGAACGATTTGAGCTGTGCAGGGATACTGATGGGCGTCACGTCGAATCCTACTCTTAATTATTTATAAATGTTACCACTTTATCATTTTATGATTGAATTCCATATAATTTCCAAGTGCTTCACAAAAATAGATCCTGACTTTATGTACACCCTGTATATTACCTAAATTTGTTCGTTCTCCCTCCTCATCTTGTGCGGAACGCTCTTCTACACAAGCGTCGTTCTTTATATATATATATATATATATATATATATAATATATATGTTAAACACAGACCGTGCATGGAACAAGGAAACTCTTCTGGGAAAATTAAATCCACTATAGTCCGAATAAGTAATGGTAAATGACAAATACCATAGTTTTTTTCCTTTTTCATGATTTTAGCCCGACGTGGGCAACGGGTCTCTCGCAAAGAGATCCCATAAATATAGCTTCCCTCACCAGCTATCTGCAAAGCAGACAGGATCCAGCTTTGGGACGTGGATCTAGGGTTTAAAGCAAACCTAGATCCCTACACTCAGAACCTCTATATAAGTAAAAGACTCGTTGCATTCACGTCGTGTTGAATAAATCAAAGAAAAAGGGGTAACTATTGTTTTTAGCCAAAACTTAAACCTCAACCGGGACATTGAGCGTCCACTTTTCAAGGCACGAAACACGTCCGTTTAGTATACACAAACTCAGAATGGTTCCCTGAGAACATTATATGTTAAACACAGACCGTGCATGGAAACAAGGAACTCTTCTGGGAAAATTAAATCCACTATAGTCCGAATAAGTAATGGTAAATGACAAATACCATAGTTTTTTTTCCTTTTTCATGATTTTAGCCCGACGTGGGCAACGGGTCTCTCGCAAAGAGATCCCATAAATATAGCTTCCCTCACCAGCTATCTGCAAAGCAGACAGGATCCAGCTTGGGACGTGGATCTAGGGTTTAAAGCAAACCTAGATCCCTACACTCAGAACCTCTATATAAGTAAAAGACTCGTTGCATTCACGTCGTGTTGAATAAATCAAAGAAAAAGGGGGTAACTATTGTATTTTTAGCCAAAAAAAACCAAAACTTAAACTCAACCGGGACATTGAGCGTCCACTTTTCAAGGCACGAAACACGTCCGTTTAGTATACACAAACTCAGAATGGTTCCCTGAGAACATTATATGTTAA
Organism: Bathynomus jamesi; assembly: GCA_023014485.1. Classification (NCBI taxonomy): domain Eukaryota; kingdom Metazoa; phylum Arthropoda; class Malacostraca; order Isopoda; family Cirolanidae; genus Bathynomus; species Bathynomus jamesi. Next base: position 50,937 of record JAJOZX010008695.1, read on the forward strand.
ACACAGACCGTGCATGGAACAAGGAACTCTTCTGGGAAAATTAAATCCACTATAGTCCGAATAAGTAATGGTAAATGACAAATACCATAGTTTTTTTCCTTTTTCATGATTTTAGCCCGACGTAGGCAACGGGTCTCTCTGGCTAAAAATACAATAGTTACCCCCTTTTTCTTTGATTTATTCAACACGACGTGAATGCAACGAGTCTTTTACTTATATAGAGGTTCTGAGTGTAGGGATCTAGGTTTGCTTTAAACCCTAGATCCACGTCCCAAAGCTGGATCCTGTCTGCTTTGCAGATAGCTGGTGAGGGAAGCTATATTTATGGGATCTCTTTGCGAGAGACCCGTTGCCCACGTCGGGCTAAAATCATGAAAAAGGAAAAAAACTATGGTATTTGTCATTTTACCATTACTTATTCGGACTATAGTGGATTTAATTTTCCCAGAAGAGTTCCTTGTTCATGCACGGTCTGTGTTTAACATATAATGTTCTCAGGGAACCATTCTGAGTTTGTGTATTAGTATATATATATATATATATATATATATATATATATATATATATATATATATATATATGCCAACGATTCATTCTTGGAAACTGAATTCTTGCAAGGAACAGCAATACAATAACAGAAACCAACATTCTTTTCACTTTATTTATTGAAGGACTGAACGTTTCGGAAGTTCAACCTCCATTTCTAACAGAAATGTTTGCATAAATACAACTTAGGTTATGATTTTGTCTTTGAAGCTATTGAAGATGGAGGTTGAACTTCAGAAACGTTTAGTCCTTCAATAAACAAAGTGTGTGTGTGTGTGTGTGTGTGTGTGTGTGTGTGTGCGCGCGCGCGCGCACGTTTTTGGCCTTCATGCTCCATCTTGAAAAATGGAAGAGTTAACTTATATTTCCTTTTATAATGTGTAGAAACTACTGATAGTGAATTATTACATTTAACTATTTAACAACTTGCCACGTGTCGTTGCTTTACATTCGTTGTAGTTCTCTATTTAAAGAACTTCATTGTACACCACCGTCCACTCAGAGATGACCGGGGTGGTGCTGGGGCACTTTCCTTTTCTATGCTTAATGATCTGGAACAAGTCATTAAATATTGTACCCACGTACCAGACCGTCACGATCCAGCACACTTGATCTCTTCTTTATCCGTAATCCCTCTCATTAGCAATACACAATTTCTGCCCCCCTTATCATCAAAGAAAATCTGCTGACTTGACTAACCCTTCAACTGATAAATCCCTCTGTCCTTGCCCAAAAAATATCTCTTAACAACTTCTGTAACTTCTCTTTCCTTCCATCTTTCCGCACTGAGCTCTCTATTGCTAACTTTCCTACTGACAAAGCCACTCCCTTCGGCATCTTATTTTCTGCTAACTCTACCCTGGACGATTCCGTTTCTCTTCATTTCTCTCCTCCTACCGAACCTATACCCTTTTCTATGATTACCGTGCGTAAGGTATACCGTGTTCTCTCCAACCTAAAGGTTGGTAAGGCGCATGGTCCCGATGAGATCCCCCCTCGAGTTTTGAGGGGACGTACGCGGGAGCTGGCATCTGTGCTGCCTTGCCTTTTTCGCATTTGCCTTAAAACCTCAAATTTTCCTTCATCTTGGAAACATGCCTTGGTTCAGCCGATCCCTAAGAAGGGTGACCGATTAAATCTCTCCCAACTATCGCCCTACTGCCCTTATTTCTACCATTTCTAAAATCTTTGAAACTCTCTTCAACTGTCACTTTCTTAAACACTTAGAATCCCACTCCCTCCTTTCAGATCACCAGCATGGCTTTCGTCATGCGGGATCTGCTGGAGATCATCTTTCCTATGTAGCCCATCTTTGGTTCTCCTCTCTCATGGATTTTGGGGAAACCTATATCGTGGCCCTCAACATCTCCAGGGCATTCGACAGGGTCTGGCATGAGTCGTTGCTGTCTAAACTACCTTCTTTTGGCTTTCTCGTCCCTCTCTGTTCTCTCATCCATAGTTATCTTTCCAGTCGATCCATTGCAGTTGTCATTGATGGATCGATTTCTTCTTCTTTCCCTATCAACAGTGGTGTTCCTCAAGGTTCTGTTCTATCTCCTACCCTCTTCCTTCTGTTTATTAATGATCTTCTCTACGCTACCTCTAATCCTGTTCATTCTTATGTTGATGACTCCACTCTACACTCTTCTACTCATTTCAGATCTCGATCTCGACCTCGACTCTCTCTCAGTGCGGACCTGAGAAACATCTCAGACAGTGGAGACAATAACATAGTCATCTTTAACAGTCTCAAAACACAATTTCTTCCTATTTCTCTGTCTAACTCTAATATTGTCTCCTCTCTGACATTCCACAACATTTCTATTCCACCTACCAATACAATTAACTTGCTGGGAGTTACAATATTTTCCAACATGTGTTGGAAACCTCATATTCATAAATAATAGTGCCAAATCTGGTTTCTGTAAACTGGAGATGCTCTATAGTTGCTGAAACTATTTCACCCCGAAGCAGTTGCTTCAGATATACAGGGGCTCTCTTTCTCTCTCTCTTGGAGCGCCTAAATCTGGTTACCTAAGAGACGAGGAGGTTGCGCGGTCAGCTTATTCAAGTCTTCAAGATGCTCAATGGAATAGACAGGGTAGATTACAGAAACTTATTCTCACTTAATGCCAATCTGACAAGAAATAATGGGTTTAAACTGGAACTAAAGACATTTAAGACCTCTGTCTGCGGCAATTTCTTTTCCTATAAAATAGTTAATATCTGGAACCAACTTCCCTCAGAGGTTGTTGCAAGCTAAAGTGTAAAAGTGCTTAAAAATAGGCTAGACAAAGTGCTGAATATTCTCATGGTTTAAGACTAAAACATACCGTAACTCTGCAGGAGTCCAGCGCGGTGTCTATGTGAGCATGCTAATTATAGAATCTTCTTTTTATTCTCCACTTTCCTGTAAAATTTCCTTGGCTGTGTTTCCAGAGTCAAGGTATTTTCTTCAACCTTTTTCCGTACCTGCCTCTGGAAGGGAGGGAGCGAAGGGTGAGGAGAGCCTTATAGTTTTCTATCCAGTTTTCTACTATTGATACAATAGTTGAAAGTAAAATAAACTTTTTTAATAACAGGAACCTCCTAGAGTGGACCGGAAGGTCTTTGAGGCTCTCTCTCTCTCTCTCATTTTTCGGGCAATGCTCCCGTACGTTGACGTATCGTATACCGCCTTCGAGGTCTTGGTCTCATGGAACAAGACTCGCTGCGGCTGCACATGTTTATTGTCGACATCGGCCACACGAGGTATCCTGTTATGATACCTCCTTTCCTTCCACAACTAAGGCCATGACATTTTCTTCCTGCTTCAGTATTTCCCTCCCTCCTACAATCTGTCTTCCTTTAAAGCCGGATCTATAAACATCTCCCCAGCGTTGATTAACTCCCCCTTTTTTGTCTCGCTGTCCCATTTCCCCCTTGTTTTTCTCCATCGCGGTCTAGATTAGGGACTGTGCCCGTGCCACAATGGACTCCCCCCACTAAAAATAAAAACATTGGATGGATATGTGAATTAGTAATGAAGCACTTATTGAAATATAAAAGACGTTAATACAAAAATAACTTATTTGTTCATCAATAAACGAGTACACAAATTGTTGCATTTTATACTCAATTTTGATATTATAAAATATGGTAAAGTTGTGAAGCGATTCGCAGCCCAAAACGCATCTTTGATTTACGTAACAACTCGCAAAAAAAAAACCTGTTCTTGACTTGTATATCTCTTAGTACTGTATAATTATTACAGCTGCCTGCATGGCTTGTCAGAGTGCGTCCTTGAAGCATGCCCTTAACGGGTGTTTGTGGTTTGTGCGTCCCTTCACGAATCCCTTTTGGACAATCAAAGATTCGGTTTCTTCATCAAAGTTATTTCGGTTGGATGAAAAGAAGGAGGGACTGTCGGGTTTCACTTTTAACTCGTATTAATCCTTATTTGTATGCCAACCTATTCCTATTTTATGCAAGGCGCAGCGGGAAGCACGTTCGCCAATTAGCACTACACAGTTTATATTGCTTTATAATAACAACAGCCCCTGTACTCTTAATTACTTCCAACTTACCAACCTGAAAAATGTAGAATTTTACAATGTAAATATAATAAAAGTAGTAGAAATACTGATAATATTGATAAAACATTTTTGTTTGAGTGGACTCGGTGCTCCTTTCCAGACTACATATATATATATATATATATATATATATATATATATATATATATATATATATATATATATACACACACCTTTTCCGTTCTCTGGGCACCATTGAAATGAGAGAAATTAATATTTTTGTAAACTTATTTTAACTTTTTATTAATAAATAATCAGACATTTTCAATAGAAGAAATTTAATTTATTTAATTTAACAGCTTTAATGAACATTAATAAAAACAAAAATATTTGTCGTTTCTTCAAAAATTTGACGATAATTTGCGTTGAAAATTGGCCATCTTATTTATAATAGTTACTTGAGAGAGGTGAGTGGCCATTACATTACATTATCATTATTATTGGTCATACCTAACCTAACCTAACCTAACCTAATTCGTGAATAAAAATAATTTTCTTCACCTTAAAACATAATGAAATTTACTGAAATATACTTTATTAATCATAATGCAAACGCAAATTTAGTTTGGTTGGTGCCCACAGAACGGCAAAGCCCCATATATATATATATATATTATATAAAAGTGACATCAAGTGAATACTAATAATTCTCACCTTTATCTGAAACGGAATATTTGTTCTTGGAATTCTTCATCTTTTCTTGGCGTCACAAGGAAAAATAGCCACTAATTTCTTATATTCATAACTCCCGTACAATCACGTTCAACAAAGTATTATTTCACGAGTTCATTAAGCCAGTGAATTATAAATTGAGTTCTTGCCTGTTGTAGCCTTTTGGATTTGTACGACCAAATTTAGAAGTTAATGGACAAATTACGAGTTAAGCGTACTTTCGCTTTGGATATAAGAATCAAGAAAGATATATTAAGGAATGATGAAATTCAATTTTACGATACTAAATAAGAGAATCTCGCTAGGGATGGTTCAGCTACATTAGACAACGCAATACTGAAGGCAAGGAGAATTTATCACTTCGATAGATCATTATTTTTTTGCCAAAAGATATTTGAAAGCAAACCCGATATAGACCTACGCAGTACATAAACTAAGAATTTAGCTTCGTAACCATGACGCAATTACAGTAAGTTTAAAATACGAATGTAATTCGATTTTTAGCCTTTTTTATTTTATTTTTTCGCGACTTGGGTGCCGGATTAAAGGGAAAATTTCTCGAGAAACAGTAAACTACAATTTCATCTTGAAGAACAATTCTCCTTCGTTTATTTTAGACTAAGTTCCTCCTCTGCCCTTCATTTATTCTTTAAAGTTCTTGACAACGGGTGAGACGACGTCACACGCTGGACGAGAGTTAGGAGACGGAAAAGGGAGCGAGGAGCAAACTTTTTTTTATTCCATTACCCCGAGCAGTATTTCGAGCAAAATTAATTTAAAACACGCGACAAAGTTAAGCGATACGTATGAATAAAAGCTTCGTTTAAAAATCTTAACAATAACGGACATAAAATTGTTAACATTAATTAACAAAAAATCAAATCGCTTCGTTAATTCCCGAATGGAATATCTTTCTTCCTCTTTCCCGTTTAATTCACTTTTTTTTTCCATTGCGAGCCCTTATTCCTTCTCCATTACCCCTCCCCCTCAAAAGAATCGCTGCCCGTCCCCTCTCTGCCCCTTCCCCTGCACATAGCTCAATACGGCTACAGTCCAATCCTTTTCGAAATAAATGGGCCCATATTGGCCGCCTCGTAAGGCACGATCGCGCCACTAATTAATGTACACTCATTTCCATTATAGTTCGCCCGCGCTCCATTCCTACCACCGTAATTGCTAAAGCCGGACCATCATCATAATTTAAATACAAAAACTGTATCAAATTCTTTATCTGAATTTAATATAATATTCAAGACGCGCCATTATACGAAACCATTTCTTGAAATTTAAAGGATTCGCGGATAAAAATTAAGAAAGTTAAAGATACGCGAAAAACCTTTAATGGACCGTATATCGCGCGCGTTCAGTGGCAGCCGAAATGAACGATACTCTCAATGTATTACGATTAAACGAGGAAAAGCGATAAAAAATCAAATCCTCGCGGAACGTGCTTCGCATAATTACAGAAAATAAATTAAAATCGGATTGACAGTAAAAGTGAGGAAGTATGACGAAGCGTATTCGGTATTAGCAAATGCTAAGAAATTTCAATCACTATATATTTTATCGTGTGTTCATCAGTTAAGTGCGTTCAATTATAGTGCCTCCAATAAACTTGCTATTATAAGAACATATGCTCAATCTTGGGTTCTTTAATTAATATATATATACAGGGCGTCCCAAAAAAATTATACACACTTTAAATACTTATAAAGGCAGTGTTTATTAAAATACATTTCATTTTCAAAATGTAATAGAATCTACAGACATTATTTAATTGTTTTGTCAACGCCTGTTTTCAAACTGACGTCCGTTCTGGTCCAGGCACTGCTGATAACGCGAAGCAATGGAATCGCAAACATCACGAAACATTTCGTTTGGTATTTGTGTGCATTCTCGTTCAATGGCTGCTCTCAATTCAGCGACTGTTGCAGGTTTTATAGCGTAGACTTTGTCTTTTAAGTATCCCCATAAAAAAAGTCTAGTGGTGTGAGGTCTGGTGAACGCGGAGGGTATTCTACGAAACCCCTTCGTCCAATCCACATCCACATCGTGCCAAGTACCACTCGCAATACTCCACTCTTCGGTCCGGATCATCTTCATTAATAGCATGGACTAATCTTGGAATGTAACTTTTCCATTGACAGCGCTTCAAAATGCGTTGGACAGACGATTCTGAAATTCCTACCTCACGACTCGCTTGCCGCACAGATTTTCTTGGACTTTGGTGATACGTTTCCAGTACTCTTTCTTGCTTTGTGGGGCTTGTCGATGTCCGTGGTCTTCCGGAACGCTTCTTGTGGACATTCTGAACAGTTCCATCGGCTTCAAACTTATCTCTAATTCGAGTGATGGTAAGTCGCGTTGGTGGATCTGTTTGAAACTCCCTCCTAAACTGTCTTTGCACTTCAACTGCGTTTTCACACTTCCAGTAGCATTTTAGAATGAATTTCCTTTGTTCAAAGCTTAGTCTGACTGCCATTATTAATTCTAATGGGTTTAACTTGGAAAGAAAGAAACATCAATTGAGCTATCAGCTGTTAAAGTGTGTATACATTTTTTTGGGACGCCCTGTATATATATATATATATATATATATCAAGAGTATTCATTAGTAGCGATAGTTCTGCTTTTATTTTAAAATGTTAACAAATCGGTTTAAATACGATACCGCTTCATTTCCTCATTCAAATTGCAGCGTTTACGGACCAATTCAAACACTGTTATCACCAAAGCCTCTTTAAAGTCCGAGTTTGATTTTATTCAACTTAAGAGAGAAGGAATAAGAAGTATTTTGACTTTGTTCCATTCTATTCCACACTTATAAAATACTTAACTTTTTAACTTTTAAACAGTTAAAATACTTTCGTTTCAAATGCTTACGAAAATTCAAATTCAAAACTTTTTTCCTCCTCAAATATGTTTACACTATAAATAACAGTTGGCCTTCCATTGAGAAAGCCTACACCGAGATAAAAACTAAAGCTTTGAGTAAAAAAAAAAAAAAAGCTCAAAATTAAACACAATAAGGACTCCTTATTATCGAGAGCGCAGGAGAGACGTTTGTCCTTTGGGAGCAAACTGAATACTGAGTATGAAACATTGGAGCCTTACAGAATTCGCCGAACAGCGCGCGATGTGATGGCACGTTACGAGAGAAATTCAATAGTAAAGGATGGCGAAGTTAGAGAAAACTATAAAATGGTAATCTCTAATACTTCTTAATGTTATTAAATACAAATATGTATATACATACATACATACTGTACACGCATCCTGTGAAAATCTATGATATACTAATGATATTTTAGCCATTATTTCCGATTTCAAGTTCCCTTATACTTAGCAAGTGTTCATTACGCAAATAACATATATTTAAATCATAAAACACGGACGAGAAACACCTGCGGTGGTTCAACTCGACCCGCACACATGAGCAATAAAAAATTGCTCATACAACCACGTTCACTCATTTGTGTGGAAGTGTTGTCAGATTTTCGTGGAAGTGTTGTCAGATTTTCAACATTTTTAACTCTTTTTACTCATTTCAAATCAACTATTCATCTTTGTCACAGACGTTACACTTCCTCTATAATCACGTAGTGGTAGCGGTACCTCCATTGTTTGTGTATTGAAAGAAATAAAGGGCGTCAACTTCGTCAGAATGACATATAAAATCATCTTAAAATATGGATAATGATTCATATCATTTTGAGGCTAAAAAAATATTTAATAAACGACGGGAGCGAGCGTTAATATACGCAGCTATATTTAAGGTCAATCTATTTTCAAGTAAATAACCTTAGGTCGTAATATAACCAATTGCATTGACACCCTTTAAAACTAATTCTCTTTCAAGCCTAATTGTTCCATTCTAACTCTTTTACCTCATATTGATAACAGGGACCTAGAACCATTTCGTGGTCAGAGCACTGTATCCACACTCCTATTTTCATAACAACCTAACCTAACCTAAACTAACCCGCGGGACACTACGATAAAATGTCTTGATGAAGAGATATCGCACGTCCGTGCTAACCGGACTAACGACATATCGTCGACGTGACATGCAGTTTACGGACCTACACCCACTTCGTCGACAAGACCAAAACATCGACACTCTTAAAAACTTCTTAACTTGTCTATAGAAGATCAAATCGCTCAAATATCGTAAGGCGAAGTTTAGCGATAATTTTGGGAATACAATAATGAAATCTTGATCGTAAACCTCTGAAGCTCTTTCTGAGCTTATTATTATTATTATTATTATTATAATATAACCTTGGTTAACCTTGGTTTTGCTTCCTCCCAAGTTAGTTGTTGATTCTGATGAAGGTCAAGCTTGTAACTCCACTTCAGACCTACAGTTTAACGTGAAATCCGAACCACGCCCCACCAGCAGCCCAGCGTCTTAACTACTAGGCTACCCAGGGTACCCATTTATCTACCAACCAATTTTTTTTGTGTGGATGGATGAACAGCTGGGTTTTGCTAAGCGGCGTCTGCCGTCACCGGGTCTCGATCCCGGGGTCGATGGATTCGTAGTCAGCAACGCTAACCACTACACCACCGAAGCGCATATATATATATATATATATATATATATATATATATATATATATTACTTTTGTTGAGTTTGAACGACGGTTCAGGACGACCGCAGGAGAAAAGTTAAACGAGAGCGTTGTTCCCTGCATGCAGAAACAAATCACCGCTTCATCTTTAAAGAACTGATCCGTAAACGAACTGAAAACAATATCATGCAACCAGAAGGGATGTGGGCATAGATAAGACGCTCCGGGGTGGCACTTGGATTCAATGTGGACGTGTGGGCGTGAGGGCGCGGCGTACGTGGGACGGTGGTTGTGCGACGGGTACGCGCGTGACCGGGCTGATTCCGGGTTCCAGGTATCGCCCTTAGGATTCCTGCAGGGCTACGACATTCCCTGAGAGGCTACGCCACCCTCAAATATAGCTCTAAACGGACGTGAGGACTTCATGACGTCATCATGCCAAAAATTCCATAAGCGTGACTCAAACGGATGTAAGGATCTCAAGGGGAAATTCCCACATCGATCTATTTTGTGTCTACCGTTTTGTCACTATACTACTGAGTTACGTAAGGTACTGTAAGGTCAGGCCAAGTTAGGATCTTTTCCAAATGGACGACCCACCGGTTTTAGCTGAAATTTTTATTATACATATAAATTAATGTCCTGACAACAGAAATAATATTTTTTTCATGGAGAAATGAGCAGAAGGTAAAGTAAAATGGAAAAATAAAGAGAACTAGTTTGCATGGCGCAATTGGCGCATGACCGTTATCTAGTTTACACCGCTCATGATGCCTGATGCGAGGTTGATGTGCGGCACCCGGTTAATTGAATGCCCAGTTAGGTTAATTGGCATTCAAATTGACCTAACCTGGCATTCAATTGACCGGGGGCAACCCGCAAGTAGATAGATCACAGCACTGCATTATCACACGCTCACACTACAACAATATACAAACAAACAAATAAACATTAATAACAACAAAAATTACTGTTTATGCGAGTTCGTATGGAGAAAAAGGGTTTATTTGACAAAATACTAAGAGACATTAAATATTTTCCTAAATAAATTACTATTATTTATTCAGTAAAACAATTTTTTTGTTAAATAAAGGATTTCTTATTTTATTTTTTGTGTTACCATGGAAACCGTCATGCGCGTAGCAAACTAGTTCTCTTTATTTTTTTCCATTTTATTTTACCTTCTGCGCATTTCTCCATTAAGAAATATATTTTCTGTTGTCAGGACATTAATTTATATGTATAATAAAAATTTCAGCTAAATCCCGTGGGGTCGTCCATTTGGGAAAGACCCCCCAAGTTAGTTTATTATTATCGATGAAATTTCCCGTCGACAAAATGTTTATACTTATGTACTACACCAGCCTTATAGTCGCGCTGCAAATCATTTTTAAGTGAATGATAAACACCGCTTGTTTATACCCAATAACGTATCTATGCCGAGGGTTTACACTGCAACTAAAATGGCATCAAAGTTTCCAAAATATTTCGCGTGACAAAACCCAAAGACAAAGACCCCCCCCCCCCCCCCAAAAGGGAACCAAGCAAACGGAGATTTAAAGAAAATTTAAATAAAATAAATGTTCCAAATTGGCAAATGATTTTTCACTTTAATTTATTTTTCTTTTTCAGTTCAAATTGAAATGCAAAGCAGCGTCAACGACTTCTTCCGCGGACTGAAGATGAACAAGAATTCTTTAGAAAAGGAAAAGAAGGAGGGGTTTCCACTGCTAAAAAAAAAAAAAAATGGCCGTCCAAATTGCTATTTATAATTTGATTAATATTACTATGGAACGCATCTGGTAACTGTTTTGACTTTCCACTTGGATCATTAGTGTTGATCCTCGATGGGAGCCATCATAAATGAAATGCATTGAAGCAATTTTTCTTAAAAGTTAAAACTAAAGACAACTCAAATACAAATACAAATCAAGGATGAGAAAAGAGACTTCGCGGGTGGTTCAAATGAAGTTGTAGTGAATACTCTTATTTTAGTTTAAAGATAAATGTTAATTTTACCGTCTTGAATTTCGGAATAGCTATAAATTCATTTTAAATTAGTTACCCATCATAATTCAATTGTAAACCACATTAATACTAATTTTATGTATATTGTATTATTTTATTGTATGTAAACATAATTAATTATATATCACAATTGTCAGTTAATTATTTATATTCAAATAATTATTTTAATCTAATACCATGTCCATTTTACAAATAAATAATAGAAATTCAAATCAATAAGTACTAGTTACATAAAAAAAAAATGGTGTCAATAATCCAGCAGGGTTGAAAGCACCTTAAACAGAAAAAACAACAACAATAGAAATTCAAGGGTTATATTTTCCACCTTTGGTACTGTCGCAGTTTCGCCTAACGGACTCAATACGGCTAGTGAGATAATCACTGGTTGGCACTTAACTAGCGGCAGTGCTTATGGCTACATCATCCAGGTTAACCTATACCGGATAGATGCGCTACGGTCCCAAGCCGTAGCTTGCCTAGGCCCAACGACGACGACGTAAACCAACAATTGGTGACTCCGGAGTTGGATTCCCCCCTTTTACCCGAACGACTAGGATTAGACTGTAACGTCGTTCGTGCCCATCACCCCCTTCACCCGAGCGACTAGGACCAGACTGTAACGTCGTTCGTGCCCATCACCCCTTCACCCGAGCGACTAGGATCAGACTGTAATGTCGCTCGTGCCCTCTGCCCCTCACCCCTGCCCGTGCGCTCTGTGCCTGCGCTCGTCTCAACCTCCACTCCTTCGTTGGTAACTTGTCGTCTTGCTTGTACGTCAGCAAGCATAGGAGAAGATGCCTGACGACGCTGGTGCCATCTCCCACTTGAGCGTAAAGCTCCCCGTCTTCTGGCCGGGTGATCCATTTATTTGGTTCCACCAAGTGGAATCACAATTCAACTTGGGAAGGATCACCGCTAGCAGGACGAAATACGATCATGTTTTGTCCTCTCTACCAGCGAGCATCATCTCTGAAGTCCGTGACGTCATCGTGTCTACTTCCACGAGTGAGGACCCATACAACGATCTGAAGTCTGCCATCCTGTGCCGCACCACTGTCTCCGAGCGTGAGAAACTACATCAGTTAATCTCAAAAGAAGAACTTGGAGACCGTAAGCCCACTCAAATGCTGAGGGCTATGCAGTGCGCTCTACGCGAACGCGCACAAACCTTCGATAAGGACATCTTTAGACAGTTGTTCTTGCAGAAACTTCCTCCATCAGCTCAGCGTGTCTTGGCCACTATGGATCCTGCTACTCCAGTTGATAAACTAGCAGAAACTGCCGACAAAGTAGTGGAGATTGACACAGCTCCGGTCAACAACGTGAACACACAATCGGAACTGGAGTGAAAGTGAAAGAGTTAAGTCAACAACTCAACCACGTTTGTTCTCTGCTACAAAATCAACGGCAAAGAAGCCATTCTCGGTCAAGATTTACGAAGAGGCATCGTTCGAGTTCCGGGAAGATCTGCTTCTACCACGCTAAATTTGGAAAGAAGGCTAGGAAGTGCATCTCCCCTTGCAATTTTTCGTCGGAAAACCCCAGCAGCGAGTCCTAATGGCGTCTAGTACTCGCACTGCCAACCTGTTATTCATAAAGGACAGGAACTCTGGTGTCAATTTCTTGGTCGATACCGGAGCGTCAGTCAGTGTATTCCCTCAAAAATCTGGTCATACGCACTCGGAATCTCCGCCTCTATACGCTGCTAACGGTTCACGCATACCCACGTACGGTACTCAGTCGCGTGAACTAAACTTGGGCCTTCACCGATCCTTCAAGTGGATTTTCATCTGTGCTCAAGTGCGGCATCCCATAATCGGCGCTGACTTCCTCCAGCATTTCAAACTCCTGGTGGATCTTGACAAGCGACGCTTATGCGACCAGGCCACACTGCTTTCTGTTCTTGCCAAACAGGTTGCCCTTCCGGACGCCTCGAACTCTGCACTTTCCCTCGTTCCCCCTAATTCCATGTACCAGTGCCTTTTCCAACGATATCCAGGAATTCTTCAACCTATGCAGATGGGTGATACCATTAAGCACACCATTACCCATCACATTACAACAAAAGGTCCCCCTGTGTTTGCAAAACCCAGACGTCTTGCCCCGGACAAACTGAAAGCTGCCAAATCGGAATTCCAGCTTATGATAGATCTTGGGATAATAAGACCTTCCAAAAGCAGTTGGTCCTCTCCCCTACACCTGGTCCAGAAGAAGTCAGGAGACTGGAGACCATGTGGGGATTACCGGTTTTTAAATTCGACAACCATCCCGGACCGATATCCGGTACCAAATGTCCAAGACTTTACTTCTCTTCTCCACGGCAAATCTATCTTCAGTAAAATAGACCTCGTTAAGGCTTTCCACCACATTCCCGTAGAGCCTTCGGATATTCCCAAGACTGCAGTTTGTACACCATTTGGGTTATTCGAATTTGTGAAGATGCCGTTCGGGCTACGGAATGCTGCGCAAACCTTTCAGAGGTTTATAGATGAGGTCACCAGAGGCTTAGACTTTGTTTATGCCTACATCGATGATTTGCTTGTGGCCAGCTCAACGGAAGAGGAACATAAGGAACATCTTTCACTCCTCTTTCAACGCTTAGAACAATACGGTGTTACTATTAATGCATCTAAGTGTGTGTTTGCACAGCCAACCTTGGAATTTCTTGGTCACACGATTTCGCAGCACGGAATTACCCCCCTTCAGGACAAGTGTGAAGTGATAAAAAATTACCCTATGCCAAATAATCAGCGTGAGTTACGTCGGTTTCTAGGTTTGGTAAATTATTACCACAAGTTCATTAAAACTGTGCCAGTGTTCTTGCTCCTCTACACGCTATGATCACACACAAACGCAAGGTAACGAAATTGGTATGGTGTAGCGATAGTTTACAGGCGTTCGACAATGCCAAAAATGCTATCAATAGTGCATTGTCTCTGTCATTTCCTATCAGTAATGCCCCCCTAACTCTGACGGTCGATGCATCAGATGTTGCGATCGGTGGGGTGTTGGAACAAACCATTAACGGTCAACAAGCACCCATCGCGTTTTACTCGAAAAAGCTGCAGCCAGCCCAAACGCGTTATAGTGCTTTCGGACGTGAACTTCTTGCTATTTACTTAAACGTGAAGCATTTTCAACATTTCCTTGAAGGCCGAGAGTTTTGTGTTTTACCGACCACAAACCTTTGGTCACTGTCTTCAATAAAAACAGCTGTAACCACTCTCCCAGAGTCATCAGGCAACTCGATTATATCTCGCAATTTACCACAGATATCCGCCACATCAAAGGTGTCTTGAACACTCCAGCGGATGCACTTTCAAGAATAGAGATTACTTCTGTTACCCTCAGCTCTACACTGTGGAATGCTATTGCACAGGATCAAGATAAGGATACGGAACTACAAGAACTGCTCAGAGAAGACTCCACTCACTCACTTTCCCTCAAGAAAATGAGTATGCCAGGATTGTCTGTGCCCCTCTATTGCGACGTATCAACAGCTGCTATTCGCCCTTATGTCCCTCCATGTCACAGAAAAGCAGTCTTCACGGATCTTCATAAGCCCTCCCATCCTGGTATCCGTGCTTCGCAACACCTGGTTACCTCTCGCTTTGTTTGGCCCTCGATGCGGAAGGATGTCAAACATTGGACCAAAACGTGCCTTGCCTGCCAGCGTGCCAAAGTCCAAAGGCACACCAGGTCCCCCTTTGACGCATTTCCGCCCCCATCCCAGCGATTTGAGGTAATTCATGTAGACATTGTTGGCCCTCTTCCAGTGATTCAAGGCCAACGTTATCTGCTCACCTGTCTCGACCGCTTTTCCAGATGGCCTGAAGCCATCCCACTTCCTGATATCCAAGCGGACACTGTTGCAAGAGCCTTTCTTCATGGATGGGTATCAAGATTTGGATTGCCGACAAAAGTCATCACTGACCAAGGTCGCCAATTTGAGTCTTCGCTTTGGAAGAAGTTTACCAGCTTGTTGGGTACAGTACATGCGCATACCTGTGCGTATCATCCGCAAGCTAACGGCCTCGTCGAACGCTTCCATCGCCAGCTGAAGTCATCCCTTATGTGTCACGAAGACTCCCATTGGATGGATAAGCTTCCACTCGTGTTGCTTGGTATTCGCTCTGCATTTAAGAGTGATCTGAAGACTACAGCGGCTGAACTAGTCTATGGAACAACACTGCGGCTACCAGGTGGCTACTTCACTGCAGGGGATAAGTCATGCGATCCTACGGAATTCGCTCAAACACTTTCCTCTCACATGCAGTCCCTTCAGCCTGTTCCCCCTCGATTGACTAGCCAACAGAACATCTTTGTTTCCCCTGCCCTCCAGTCTTGCACCCACGTTTTCGTTCGTGTACCTCTCCCAAAACGGCCTCTCCAATGTCCATATGACGGGCCCTATGAAGTTCTCCGACGTACGCGCAAATCATTTCTCATCCAGCGCGGTTCCAAGGTCGACAAGGTTTCTATCGATCGTCTTAAGCCTGCGTTTTTGGAATCAACCTTAAGCGAGGTACATGTAGCTACCAAAAAGGTCCAGGGAAAATCTGTGTCGTTCGGAACTCTTTGAACTTCCTCTCTGGTGGGGGAGTGTGTAGTGAATACTCTTATTTTAGTTTAAAGATAAATGTTAATTTTACCGTCTTGAATTTCGGAATAGCTATAAATTCATTTTAAATTAGTTACCCATCATAATTCAATTGTAAACCACATTAATACTAATTTTATGTATATTGTATTATTTTATTGTATGTAAACATAATTAATTATATATCACAATTGTCAGTTAATTATTTATATTCAAATAATTATTTTAATCTAATACCATGTCCATTTTACAAATAAATAATAGAAATCCAAGGGTTATATTTTCCACCTTTGGTACTGTCGCAGTTTCGCCTAACGGACTCAATACGGCTAGTGAGATAATCACTGGTTGGCACTTAACTAGCGGCAGTGCTTATGGCTACATCATCCAGGTTAACCTATACCGGATAGATGCGCTACGGTCCCAAGCCGTAGCTTGCCTAGGCCCAACGACGACGACGTAAATCAACAAAGTGATGAAGTATTCAGTCAACTTATTAAGATAATCCTATCTATTATAGGCGTTAGATAAACGCAAGGTCGAACGAATAACGGTACTTCTAAGTCACTCATAAGTTACGCTCAATGAGACCTTTTTATCTTTATGCTCTCCGAGTTTACACAGATAACATATTAAGCCTACTTCATCCTTTGAACCTTATCATCGAATGACATTAATAATAATAATAACGTGATTCCCTTCGGTTGCCCCTCCAAGGTAAGCGCGCGAGTTTCGCGCGCCTACAGGCTCGATCTATCATTAATATTACGAGTAGAATACTGCTAAACTATATTAGAAATTATTTTTGCTGGAAACAAAAATCAGAGTAGATTTCTGCTATGCAGTCATTATCCCATACTTATCACAGAAAAACGAAATCTGAGAACCTCCTGCAGGAACCGAATTTTGTGGTAAAATTAATTATCTGAAAGAACGCGTGGAGCAAACGATTTCCACGTTAAATAAAACTATAAAATGATTTTATCATAATGTTACAAAGGGTTAAAAGACGTCTAAAATAGAATACCACTAAACTATTTTTGAATTTACTTTTGCTGGAAGCAAAAATGGTGTACATTTCTGCTTCGTTATATTTAACCCTATGTTTATCAAAGAAAACTCGTATTCGACTCAAAAGAACTCACGGATGAACCGAATTTTGTGGTAAAGTTAGTTGTTTAACGAATTTCATTGAATTTATTTCCGCATGGAGCGAGTTCATCAAAAAGGACATGAGGCTTCGAATACTTCTACACTTTCTTTGATCTCAACCCCGCGGAATTAAATTAGGCCAAAACTATTAAATGTAATGAATTTTACGGCATAATTGGGTCCACGAGGGTTGTATTCCAGGCCCAATACTCATTTCTATGACCTCGACCCTGCAGAAAAAAATTCGACGAAAATCTTTACAAATAATTAAGTTTACGGCGCAAAACAGGCTCCTGCCTCTTTCTGCGGAAATAAATCCGACGAAAATCACTAAAGTTAAAGTGATTTACCAAAAAAATCAGTTCGTGCAGGAGCCCTTTCGAGCCGAATGCTATCTCTATGATAAGTACTGGGTTAAGATAGCGCAGCAATACTGTACACAACTTTCGTTTGCAGCAAAACTTATTTGGAACATAGCACAGCAGTATTCTACACCAATTTTCGATTCTAAACAAATAATTTCTAAAATAGTTCAGCGGCATTCTACTTTACACATCTTTTAACCCGTTATAACATTAATTACAGATGAAGCCCCATGGAGGCGCGAGAGCTAGTGAATGCGTCGTTATAATGATTATTAATGTGGTATCAGTCTAATCAATTAAGAAGGTAGTATGTTCGGAATTAAAATAAAGAAATATATATAAAAAACACTAATTTTTTTACGGCAAATGAGGAATAGAAGATTTAATGGAAACTAACAAGCGACAAATTTTGTTGTTAAATATATACTTGGACATTTATGAGCCCCAAAGTAATAAAATAAGTATCTACAAAATTAATGGAACAGTCGATTTTATATGCAAGATTCGTGTTTAGTTTATATTTATATAGGGCGTCGAAAGGCATTTGCAAATAGTTAAAGAAGACTCGTACAGCTGATGCTTACAACTTATCACCACTGAACACTCATCGTTATCAAAGTGATGACCCAACATATGGAATCGTAAATGGGTCAGTTTATGACATCACCGCAAACGTTCGTCAGAGAAATAATAAGTTAACTAATGACCAGTGTAGCCACGAACGATTACAGAACGAACGAGTTATTCTCGCTCACCAGGTCGGGTAGAGTACGCACACAGACATTAAAAAGATCACATATAACGTCAGTTTGTCGCGGTAAACAGCTCCACAGTAACGTAAACTGGGCTACGAAGGAAGTGTATGTCACTCAGCAAAAATCCCACTTTACAGCCGCCAGTGAAAGCGAAAATGAACACGGGCCAAGGATACTTTCAGTTCCTTTTGTTGTTAAACGAGTTTCAGTTTAGTAAATTTACGTACATGTCGAATGGATGCACCTGTAAATAGCGAATGGCCGATCAAGCATTTTAGAAATTCTGTTTGCAAACCACAATTTAATGGGTAGTTTTAGTGTAATGTGAACGGCGATTCCGGACGCTGGGAACACTGATCAACTATTCATCGAGAGCGTCTTAATTCTGCTAAATACACATTGATTCTCGAAGTGGATACAAAATACAGCAATTAAGAGACCCTCACATTTCTCGCGGCCCTTAAATGTACTGTCGGAAAAGGTTACCCACTAGACATTAACTGACTATTTTCCCTATTTTGTCTACACTTAAATGTATGCCACGTACCATAATAAAATTTACTTTAATATAAGAGCGTTCATTTATTGCATCATGGCTCTCTTTTCATTTTATTATACATATATATATATATATATATATATATATATATATATATATATATATATATATATATATATATAGACACACACACACACGAGTGTATATATATCCTTCAACCTTTCAGATGTTCCGTGCGATGATTCCTCATTTCACGAAGGTTTTGTGTGTGTGTGTGTGTGTGTGTGTGTGTGTGTGTGTGTAGGGGCAGAATTTCACCATTTTTTTCAAGTCGCCAGCTGGGCTAGTAGAACTGAAAATTTACTAGCCCTTCCCAAATTTTACTAGACTTAAAAAAGTTTTTAAAATTACGAACATTGGCATTTACTGGGTATATAGAAAGTTCTGTTTACTTTGTCACTTTAATTAATAGTAGAAGCCATGACATTAATAGTCAAATTGCAAACATTGACATTCACCAGATATATGGATAATCTGTTTAATTTTTTTACTTCAAATAGTAGCAGAAACTATATAAAACTTAATCACTTTAACAGATCCTCATCAAAACAACTAATTGCGTGTAACTGAGACTAAGCTTTTTTTTAACTGGGTACTTACACCATTTCCTCATTGTCAAGCAGTATCACCACACTTTGTTACAAATATGTATTTATTTATCAAATCTACATATAGCTCTTATACACTGCGGGTCTGACATGCTAGTCGCCCGCCGGGCGATCAAAAACCAAAAATCATAAGATTTACTCGCCCTTCTGATATTTGGGTCGCCTTGGGCGACCGGGTGTATGTGAATTTCTACCCCTATGTGTGTGTGTGTGTGTGTGTGTGTAAACACTACAAATAAAAATTATAAACGCGATCAACTTTTTCCCGTAAATCCTAAATTTCCGTAAGTCTCCAACTTGATTGGAAAAGAGCGGAACCAATTCCTTTTCATCAGTTAAATAGAGTCGATGATCCTCCAATCGATTTTCTTCGAATGTAATTTTACAAGAGCTTTGGGACACACACTGTAATTTATATTAACGCTTTGCTATTATTATTATAATTATTATAATTATTATAAATATGAAAATAAATTTCTGTGAATGCTCATGCAGCTAGCTACACACTGTACATATTCATACAATTTCCTCTTTCCTGAAAGTTCATAAAAAGAGTTTCCAAACCCTTACAAACCCTTTCCAAATTACAGTATTCTCTTCAAAAAAAAAAAAAAAAAATGACGATGTATATACAGTTAACTTAGTACCTTACAATTTGCTTGCTTTTGTTCTCAGTAGCCTATACTATACAGTAGTTTTTAGTCCTCGTTATTATCTCTAAAATACTAAAATTTTATATGCACTTCTAGATACAAGCAGAAATGCCTCACAGAGTGCACCACATTGGCACACATCTCCAAATACATAAAAAAAAAAAAGGCGCCGCCCCTCCTTTTGGCACTTCGAGAGTTAATATACATTTGGCTCAATTGAACCCAAAACTTAAGAAAACTTCTAAAAGCATTTTAACAATAGAGTGTATGGGTTATATACTTTTAACAGATTTTTCAATTCCTAAACTGCCAAGGCTATTTTTTTTTTTTTTTAGGAGTCCACAAACAACTTTCCCGAGAAATATTTTGAGACGTAACTAAAGAATTTAGTAATTTGTTTTAAGTTTTTATAATGGAGAGGATACTGAAATCCTGTGAAAATTAAAAACACATTTTATTCATCAACAACTCAATAATGATTAGAGTTGTTCAACCTGCTTCATAACGGTAAAGGTCGTCATGTGGCGGAGCCAGTTGCTAGGCGAATTTGGATTCGAATTTCAATATGGATTTGAAGACTTTAGTGGATTCGGATTCAGTGATTTTCCTATGGATTCGGATCCGAGCTCATGAAAGAAAATAATTAATGTGGTATCTGATTTATTCATATTTGATCAAATAGTCCAATTTAGTGATAAAATTCTGACTGTGTTCTAATGTACGTACATAAAACAAAAACTACATCTTTGTTCCCCTCTTATTTTGGTGAGGAGAGTCACGAGTTTGGTGGCTCAGTTTTTCGCACACATACGACTACCTCGAGTCCAACAGTTTTTACCATCTCAGTCTAAATCAATCGTAAAAACATTTTTGTCATTATAAGCTTGGTACACACGCATTTTTCCATTCTTTTTTTAATAGTTAAATTTTTGGATCTTATTAAAAATTTGGACTGTGTCAAATTTTTTTGAAAATGTTGTCACTAGTACAGTTTTTTATGCTGATTCTAAGTATGCAACTCATTTTTTTGCGGAAATAAATATTTAACATTTTATTGGCTAACCCCCTCCCCCATTACCCCCACCCCTCCCCATTACCCCACCCATCCCCCATTACCCCCACCCCCACCCTTCCCCCATTGCTAAACTACAGAAAAGAATACAGTCATGAAAATCTTGAGCTTCACATTGCCGCCCGTAATACAATTTCTGAATTTTTTTCTCACAATTTTTTCTCACAATTTCTGAAAGTGTGACGGACAGACGGACAGACAGACAGACGGACAGCTCTCTTATTATAATATATATATATATATATATATATATATATATATATATATATATATATATATATATGCCTAAATCTCCAACGTGAAAAAATAAGTTAAATTTTCTTGTAGGAAATACTCCTTTGAGGCTAGGTTAACTCGTTAACCTAACCTAACATAAAACAAATCAGTAGGTGTGTAAAAACCTAAAGTAGCATGAAGTTGGGGTTACCTCATTTTAGGGTTTTTTAATAAAAACCTAACCCGGTTAAAATTAAAAAAATAATCATTGTATACGGCAAAGAAGCACTTTCTCTAAACGTTTTAATAGACCCCCTCCCTACCTACCTCCTCCCTTAACACAAGCGAAAGTTGAAAAAAAATATTTAAAATCTAGCGAATATGACCTATTGGAGTTACTGGGTAAAAGATTAACACGGACGAAGATTTACATAAAAGTTGGAGCTACTTGGGCATTTATGGCATTATATATATATCACTTATTCATCTTCCCGTCCCCCCCAAAAAAAATTGGTTGGCAGATTAAAGATATCCTGGGTCGCCTTACGGTTAAGAGGTTGGGCTGTTGATTGGGAGGTCGTGAGAGAGAGAGAATCTGAGCAGAGACTTCGTAATTTCCGACTTCTCTGGTGGGTCTGGTTCGGATTTCACGTTAAGGTGTATATCCAAGGTGGGGCAACAAGCTTGACCTTCGTCAGAATGAACAATTCCAAGGGAAGCAAAACTAAGTTTTTTATAAAGCTGCTATTCTAACTTCTGACTCCCGCTCTGTTTTCATTTCTGCCCGAAATCGTGCAAAATCTGTTTTTCGACTCGCCAAAAATTCCTTCATCAGACAAAAATGTGAAAACCTATATCTAATTCTAATTCTACTCACTCTTTCTGGCACCTAGCCAAAAACCTCTCCAGCATCTTTACTTCTTATTTCCCTCCTCTTTTTCCATTCTGAGGGCTCATTTTGCCGTCTCTTCTCCAGATAAAGCTGAACTCTTCGCTCAAACTTTCGCCTCTAATTAAACCCTGGACAATTCCAGTGTTGTTTCTCCCTCTTCCCGCCTCTGACTTAATTATGTCTAAAATAAGGATCTCTTCCAAAGATGTTTTTTTCTGCCGTATCTGGGCTCAACTCGAGGAAGGGGTACGGTCCAGTTGTTCTCAATAACTGTGCTTCTGTGCTGACACCCTGCCTTAGGAAGCTCTTTCGTCTGTCTTTCATCTGGTACTTTTCCTTCCTGCTGGAAGTTCACTCTCATACAGTCTGTCCCAAAGAAGAGTGACCACTCTCAACCCCCAATTATTAGCCAGTTGTCTTCATTTCTTGCCTTTGTAAAATTTTTGAATCTATCCTTAATAGAAAAATTCTTAAACACCTCTAAGTCAATATTTTTTCAGATCGTCAGTATGGGTTCTGTAAGGGACGCTCGACTGGCGATCTTCTTGCATATCTCTCCCACTCTTGGCTATCGTCCTTTCGGTGAAACCTTTACTATTTGCCCTAGATATATCAAAAGCCCATATTCAAACTGCCCTCATTCGGTTTCTATCCTTCTATCTACTATGCCTTCATCTCTGATTTCCTTTCTGGTCCTAGAGGACCAGAGAGTACATACAGCCTTGGGAAGAAATATAAATAGGCTATACTGTATGCTCCAATATGTTAGTATGTATCCAATATGTATGCTCAAATAAATAATTTTTTGAACATTCAAAATTACATTTTTTAGTCAAGATATTATTTTCAATTAAAGAAACAACCAATTAATACAGTTTATTTAGAAGATATGCCTTTTAATTGTTCATTTACCTCATTACCTCTCCATAATATAAGAAATCTAATCTGGCACCTTACATTTTACGTAAGATTAAGAAGGGGGGGGGTGACATCAGAAGACCACGTGGTTTTGGAGGGGGGTTAAGTCATTGGCCACAAATGACCACGAGTGGGGAGGGGGGGGACGGGTTTGAAACAGACCCGAAAAAGGACCACGTGGTTTTTGAGTGACCCCTTAAGGTGGAATCAAATTTTCGTCTCATCAATTCCCCGTCTCCTACTGTCTTTAATTTCTCTCTCTTTACCAAAATGTTGCCTCACTCTCTCTTTACTATCGCTCTTACAACGGAAACTGCTCTTCTAAACACTCTAACTGCATGCCTCCTCCTTTTAGGAGAGCACGCAGTACCAGACTTTCGACACATTTTAATTCCTTTTCTCTCCAACTCTCTAACGCAAATGTTAATCGGTATTTTCAATTTTCCATCTACTCAACCAGCCAGCTCTGGGACAATCTCCTTCACTCCATCTATCCTCCCCTGTCTATGACTTCCAATCTATATTATAATGGAGGTAAGTGCGATATAATATATATGTAACCAAAAAAAACTATAGAAAAGAACGCAATCATGAAAATCTTAAGCTTCACATTTGAGCTCATTGTATCAAGATTTGTGAAGCTTTAGATTTTCATGGCTGCGTTCTTTTCTATAGTTTTATTGACCAAATAATTGAACCGACAGTAATTGGGGCGCCGCAGGCACCCCAATTACTGAGGCCCAAGGTGAGAGAGATAAGAATGATGTTCAAAATAAAATACGCCGTAGGCCCACAATTCGATTCGGTTTGGGCCGAATGCCCAAGTACCGCAGATCTAGCGAAATCGGGGCGTAGCGCCGATCTTTTGCTGAAAGTCCTGACAGACAGAAATGAAAAGGGAGTATTTGTTGACAATTGTGTCTACAAGAAGATTCTTCGGTAATGAAATAAAGATAAGTTTATGATGAAGTGTTCTTTTTTATATTTTATAACAGGAAATAATACCTTGAGGCAAGAAAATGCATTTCCCAGATGAAGTAATTGGCCGAGGGCTCCAAGCCTTCCGCAGGAAATAGCAAAAACTGCCCGTAGGGCGGTATTTTTGCTAGTCTTTATAAATGCAGAATGCGTCCACGCATCTGGAAATCTTCGGATCTTGATTTCGGCTTTCCTCTTTTCCTTTTATGGTCGTGGAGAGGGCGCTTTTTGCGGGCGTTCGTTCTTGACCCCTTCTTTCTACATTATATAGGGTGGGGCACGGGAATCAAGTGTTTTTTGAATAGCTAGTAATCGGCCATTAGGAATGGGAGGGGCGTGCGGTAGGTAGCATTCCATTCCGGGTTCATAGCATTTAACTTAACTAACACTCACCTTTATCTTTCAGGTGCCATCATGGAGCAGTGGACGTTAGAACACCGCAATGTTCGCGTATGATCATTTTGTTAGGAGTGGCGAGTCAGTGACAGCAGTTCAGCGTGCGTTTCGCCGCAGATTCAACATTCATCGAAATGACTCTGTTCCCGCTCGTGACACAATCTTACGTTGGGTTAACAATCTTCGAACAGGAGGCTCAATAATGAAAACAAAACCGAAGGGCCGCAACGCACTGTGCGTACTCCAGAGAACGTTGAAAGGGTCAGACAAGCGATGTTGCAAAGCCCAGGCCGCTCTGCTCGGAGACATTCAGCTGCACTCGGAATCAGCAATCGTACTGTTAGACGGATTTTGCATGAAGAATTACATTTTCACCCATACAAGTTAGCGATGGTGCAGGAATTGAATGTAAACGATTGCCCCAACGACTGAATTTTGCACAGGAAATGCTTGCACTTTATGAGCAGAATGAAAACATGATGGTGGTAATGAGTGATGAAGTCCATTTCCACCTTAATGGGGCCGTCAACAATCAAAACTGTCGGTATTGGGCTGCTGAAATCCGCGACAACTCCATGAAAAACCGCTGCATAGCCCTAAGGTTACAGTTTGGTGCGCGGTGGGAAAGTTTGGCGTCATCGGTCCCTATTTCTTCGAACAAAATGGGGTTACCGTTACCATAACATCTGGGCGTTACATTGAGATGGTGAACACCTTTTTCATCCCTGAGTTACGAAGAAGGCGTATTGCTCGTCGACATTGTGGTTTCAGCAAGATGGGGCCACGCCACACACCGCCAGAGCGTCATGGCTGTTCTTCGCCCCCTGTTTCCCAACCATCTCATTTCGAGATTTGGTGACATTGCATGGCCCCCTCGGTCCCCTGACTTGTCCACATGTGACTTCTTTCTATGGGGGTACCTCAAGTCCGTGTCTACGAGGACAAGCCCCGTACATTAGATGCATTGAAGGAAGCGATCCGTCAACAAATCATCCAAATCAAGAGACCTGCTGGGAAGAGTGGAGGCCAATTTTCGTAAACGCCTTCAACAATGCGTCGACGGCCAAGGACATCATATGCCAGATATTAATTTTCGGTACATGATTATTATGACATGAAATGCTATGTTCTTACGATGTTGTTCTACTACAATATTTCTTTACAAAAATAAATATCATTTTCCTGATTATTCCAAAAACACTTGGTTCCCGTGCCCCACCCTGTATATATATATATACATATATATATAATATAATATATATATATATAATATATATATATAATGTAGAGATATATAATATATAATCATAAATAATCATAAATGCTTATTTCACTCTAACTTTTACGTTAGTTTTCATCTGTGGGATTTTTTTTTTTTTACCCAGTAGCTCCTACTGATCATAGTTATGTTTTCAATTTTTTAAATCACTTACGCTTGTGTTAAAGTAGAAGGGAGGGAGGTGGGGGTTTCTACTTAAAGGTTTAGAGAAAGTGCTTTTTGACTGTGAACAGTGATTACGTTTTTCGAATTTCACCCGCGTTACGATTTTAATCAAAAACTCGAAATCAGATCAACTCCAACTTCATGCTACCTCAGGGTTTTTCACACCCAGTGATTTATCGTAACCTAACCTCAAAAAAGTGTCTCATACAAGAAAGTTCGACCGATTTGCCAAAGAAGATTTAAAGCGTAAAAAAAGTGGCTTCCTGTTGGAGCTACTTGGGTATTTAGTCATATTATGTCCTCGTTCGTAAGTTCGTTCAATTTTAAGTGTCTTTTTTTAAATCTTATTTGTACGATTTACAAGATACTCAACAAATTTACATTTAAATGTTTAAAATACAACAATATGTTCTTGTTAGTAAGTTCTTTTTAGTTTTTTAAGTCCCTTACGCTATAAAAATGTATAAAAAATCTTGTAATCATATCTATTATATAATCAGAATTATATCTAACTTGTAGATTCGGCCTGTAAAGTGTGCCTGTAAAAGACAGTTATGTACAACTGCATGCAGTATCTGTATTTAGTAATGAAATTATACTCATTATGAAAACTTTGTGTGTGTGTGGTGTGGTGTGTGTGGTGTGTGTGTTGCTGAAAAAAGAGGCAATAAAGATGAATTCAGAATGGGTCTGTCTCCTCCCTATTCTTGGATTTGGTTTCTGGAATGCATTTTGCATATTTCCTATATGCTTATCTCTCCAGAAATGGCAAGTGAGGATATAAAATGCAGAAAGGGGAAAACTGAGAAGTCAAAGAGAAAGGAGTGATGCAGAATCGGCGCAAGGAGGAACTTTTGACGGAGTTCGAGTGGAAATGATTTTGTTAGAGAGATCATTAGATCTAAATGAACTTTAATTGCCAGATTTTATAATACTGAATATCAATCGCTTTATTCCTCATCTGAAAATTAAGCCATCTATATATGGCGACTCATAAGCAACAACAACATGGAAATTTAAGAATTATACAGTATATGAAGATGTTTTCTTTTTATCAGTCAAATGAATGAGGAAACGTATAAGAAACGAGAAACAAAGATCATAAATTGATCAGAATGAACGAATGAAGAGCAAAAGTGTGACCGATAAAGATAAAATTCCCGAGTTATTAACTCCTTCTGGATTTTACATCAAGTCAGTGAGAAATGTTTCAAAGAAACTCCATGGCAACTATACAGACTAACCGTGATCAATTACTAATTACCAAAGGTTATATATATATATATATACAGGGTGTCCCATAAGTCCGGCATCATAGGAGAAATTCATATTTTTTTTATTATTTTGCCTATGATTTCGGACTTATGGGACACCCTGTATATATATATATCGCTTACAAATACTGGAATATAAGCCCATCCCTTATTATCTTATTATTCTCAGCAATACGAGGCTTTTCACATTTCAGAAACTATTTCACCCTATTTTTAGTAGGAAATAACGAATAGTTTTGCAACCATTTCCGTCCTACAGTTTAATTAATACCAAAAACAGGTTTTAAGGCAAAGTTTTGCAAGTAAACTTGAACGTACGCCGTGAATGGAAAACGAAAGAATGTTTACGAAGTTGAATCGAGGCGGTGAAGAATTCGCTTCGAGTTCATTAACATGTTTCACAAATGGAGATTTTGCGTTTTTTAAAAAGAGAGGACTGAAAAATGGCTTCCAAATCAAAGTTTAACTAACTTTATATTCAACATTCAAAACATCTTTAGTTTATAACTATTTATTTTAAAGCAGAGACTGAATATTTGGAAGTTATATAGGCCTATAGAAATAACAATAATTTGGCCTAAACTACCGCGGCAACTAGCTTTTATTTCCTATTAATAATAACATACATCAAAAAGCCAACTATGGTCTTTGCTTTCTTCAATATATGAAACGAGACGCGTTTTCATAAAAAAGCTCTAAAGCCCATATGAAGTCCCGTTTACAGCACACATACCGAGAGGAAAACTAATTTAGGCCACTCGGTTACTCGTAATTTGTGACAGTGATTCCAAATCACAAACAACGCAGCATATAGATGTGGCGTGAATGTATTTTCTGTGTGTATAGAGAGAATAGGAAAAGAAGAGAAATAGAATTACTGTATGCTATCTGGAACTTGAAAATTCTAAATAAACTCAGTATTAAACTATGAACAAAAATTAGATGGGAAATTTTAATCCTGAGTAATATTGATGAAAAGCAAACTGATAAATTAATTAAATTACTATTTTCATATACAGCGAGACATGTTCGACCACCTTCGGGTTTTCTGATTCAGTCAATACGGAATACTGTTACGTGTCGTATTAGGTTGACAAAATATTTAATAGCGCAAAATACCGAAATTATTATTATTATTAGATATATGTTATGAAATATTTCAATATATTAATTGTTGGTCAATCCGAAATGAAAGTATTTGCTTAGGTACCTATATCTGAATATACTGGCAAGGTTATTAGCAGCTCAAAATACTTTGCAAAATGCAAATACTTTCATGGGTTTTCAGGAGAGTAGATGAACACTTGGGAAGGAAGGTGAATGAACAGTATTTCACCTCGAAAACAGGTGAAAATGTGCAAAGGTCAATGTAGTGGAATGACTGGTAATGCGAAGGATAAGAAGGGAAATGTGTTTGCGCAAGCTGGGCAAATACTCGAGATATTTAAACAGTATTTTAGTAAACTGATAGGCGAGGTAAATGAATAGGAAGCAAATGATGTATGTGCAATTGCTTTTCGCATATGTAGAACTGAATACGCCCTCA
This sequence comes from Bathynomus jamesi, assembly GCA_023014485.1. Classification (NCBI taxonomy): domain Eukaryota; kingdom Metazoa; phylum Arthropoda; class Malacostraca; order Isopoda; family Cirolanidae; genus Bathynomus; species Bathynomus jamesi. Next base: position 79,760 of record JAJOZX010008695.1, read on the forward strand.
GAAAATAGAAAACATCCAATTAGAGGACGTTGAACGATCAGTATAGAAGCTAAAGAAAAAGTCACCAGGATATGACTAAAATATGGATATGTCGTAAAATGATTAAACGCGGAGGAAGAATGGTAATTGGACGAAAGTTGTAATTATACCACTGTATAAAATAAAGGTGAAAGAAGTAAATTAAACAATAACAGAGGTACAAGTCTTTTAAGTATAGCTGGAAAGTATACGAAAAAATGTTGATGAAAGTACGAGTACAGTGGAAGTTAAAGTAGAGTGAAGCATGGCAAGTAAGTCATGGGTGCGATAAAACCCTTCGAAAGAAGAAAGTGTATAGATGCAGCAAGAAGTTTACGAGAAAGTGTTAATAATTAATCAGTCGGAAGGGCCAGAAACTGGCACCACAGAGCTCAAGTGAACTAATGTGGCCGAACGAGCTAACTCCTGTATTCCCAGCACCATCCGAAATCGAAACCCCGAATTCAGTTTCTTTACTTCGCTTATAGGGAAATTGTGTTACTCATTGAGTCATGGGCGATAGCTATGAAAACGTGTTTGTAAAAAAAATGACGTATGGATGTGACACGTTTATTTGACATAATAATTCAGTCAAAAGTGAGAGTATAATTAATGTAAAACAGACTGACTGTATGACAAATGAGGATCTTTGAGAAAAACGTAGTGAAAAAGACTGGAGATTAGAATGGAGGATAGGATGCTACGTTGACACGGTCATGTGGAAAGAATGAATAATGACAGAATTGTGAAAAAGGTGTCTAATAATGAGTGTGTAGGTGTGAGAAGTAGAAGACGACTACATAAAATATGGAAAGATGTAATTATCAGATATTATGAATAAATGTGGCACAACAGTTAACAAGAAACAGAGAGGAATGGAAGCGGTTTGTAAAGGGTGTAAATGGAGACAATGAACTCGCCTTGATTACAATATAGGCATACCCCTAAACTTGTCAAGAAAGATAATACTGGATTCCTGAAGTCTGGGATGGTCCATAATTCCCGATGGTGATCCCTCTGTACCTGTGTGTGTGTGTGTGTGTGTGTTGATTCGAATGTCTCATCGCGGCCCAAGTTCAAGCGTCGTGCCCACTCCATGAAGAATGAGAAACGGGTTTTTAAATAATTTATGTATATTTGCAGTAACCTTCCCAATAACTTTTTCCATACATAAATAGGGAGTAAATCGTACACCATCGTACATCCTGCATATTTTCTTTCTTTACAACGTTGCCGAGTTGTTTTTGTCAATGATGATAAGGTTCACCACTTTCCACTGGAAAACCCAAATGCGAATGTTCAGTTTTCTTATTATTAATTTGCCAAATTTTGCCAATATTTTAAAGCTATTCTCCAGAACTCCTGAACCGAAATCGATTAACAATTTAAAGTTCTTTGGGGAAAGTTGCCGAGTTAACAAATGTGGCTGTCATCAACCACTCAAAGTTGATGAAGTTCTTCGAAAACTTGATGAGGGGTGAACTCGTTGTTATTTCTTGAAGAATTGCAATTAAGTTTTTCTTTTAAAATTTTTGTTCATTTATAAAGAGGAAATGTGGGTCTACGATGAGTGCATCTCATTCAAACCATTCAAAATGTACTTTTTAAAGATTAAGGCTATATAAATTCACTGTTAGCTTTATATTCTACGAGGAATACCGAAGTAAGACTAAGAAAGGAGCGAAATTCCCGTTTCTTTGAAATGGGAATTCCACGAATTTGCGACCGAGTATTCACATTGGTTTTGCAAACTTTAACCAAATTATCGAGTCAGTTATTTATTATTTACATTTCAGGAAAATTTCATGTAAATAAAATTATTTTTTAATCATAAAAACAAACTACATTTCAACTATTTCATGCTCTACGGAGATTTACTATTTTCACTAATGTTTTTCAGAACTGTTTTGGGATTTGTTCATTGTACAGTTAAAAAAAAAAATTAAAAAAAGTTCGCCCCAAAAACAAAATTTCTAAAAAGTATAAAAACCAAGAACTATGTCGGTAATTAAACTGACATAGTTCGGTGTGAGCCCGTCTATATTTGTGTCTTTGACCTTTGTTGCGAGGACCCGATTCTTGCTCGCGCCACATCGTTTTGTGACGATTCACGAAACTGTGACAAATGGACGAACGGACAAGCGCAATCCAGTATGGCCCCTCAAAATTCATTCAGTGGGGAAGATAATTACATAATTAGTGACTTCTTTTTTATATTTTTTAGTCTTTCTGGTAACAGTGAGAAAATTAAAAACCAAAACCCAATCATTAGCAATTAGTAACATTTCATACTTTTATAAATTGTTCCTAGGCGAACTTTTTTGCGAAACTGTACTTTTATCCGGTAATGGAACAACGAATTCCTCGAAAATATGAAGAATGACCAATGTTTGTTCTGAAAGAAGTTACAGTGTCGAATAAGTTGGAGAAACTATGTGGAAACAGAATTCCACGAAAAATATACATAGTGCGAACGGTCGTATAACGAATGACTTGGCAAGAGTCGCTTAAAGAACGCTGTTTTTTTCAAAATACTAATGAAGATTACGTTCTAAACAGAATATTTACATTGATGAATTTCATCACTATTTTCATCAAATAAATGTGTCAACAACGGAAGTCGTTTACTTCGAGCAAATACAATTTTCTCAAAATTTTAAAGATCAACGAACCAAATAACAGCAACTTTATTTGACGCAACTCACACTCTTACGATATTGTTAGATTAGGTTAACTCGGGTTATTTAATGGTTTCTACACAGAGTTTAATTTTCAATATTTGGTTTACTCGATATGTTTTCATCGCGAAATTTTGACCCTATCTCCGTTTTCTTCATCACAAAGTAACAAACTATTTCAATAAATCTTGAAACTAAAAATATTTGAAAGGAATTTGGGATTACCTGAAGATCAGGGCCCCCAGCATTCATTAATTAGCCTTATACGGCTAACTAACGAAAATATCACGACTTAACCTAACCAATCGTTAGGTCAACTGTACGCCCTTGAAGAGTGGTTAGGTTAAGTCGTGATATTTTCGTTAGTTAGCCTTATAAGGCTAACTAAAGAGGCTGGGGTCCATGATCTTCAGGTGATCCGGAATGTATCTGCTATACTGTTAAGTATATCAAAATTTTTTAAATATTTCCAGGAAGTATTTGTTGAGGTGTGTATATATATATATATATAATCATGGTATATAAAAATGGTTTTGTTTCTTTATATAAATGCTGTTCTGCTCCTGAAAGCGGCGAGTCAGAGGATTTTATGCTGCATACGAGTATTAAAAATAAAATAAGTATATTTAACGTTTTGTCAAAAGAATTTTATTCCATTTGAAAGTGGGCATATGTAGGCTACCCACAATTAAAATAATTATTTAAGTTCTTATAAGTCCTACATTTAAAAATATAAATAAAATAAGACAGAGGATAATTTAAGTCGACCACCAAGTTAAATTATAAAATTTGTATTTATTAATATATAATACGAGTTTTTCTTTAAACCTTGTCTATCCCGAACCACGAGTTTCTCTATCCTAGATACGATTAATTGTAAAATAAAGTAAATAAGTTTTAAGTACAGTACAATATACTGTATAAAGTTAAAATAAACAAATTATAGTTTCCCCTTTACACGCAACAAATGGAACAAAGCCACAATGATCTTTCACCAAAGAAAACGAGGTTTGTAGCGGGAACTAAAATAAAAGTTGTTATTATTACGGTAACTTTGTACGGGGTGTACTTCTGAATACACGAAAGGCCTTGGAATCATTTTTCTTTTTCCTTGTGGGTTTGCATATAGCATCATATATAGTATATATACCTTTTTTCACGGTAGAACGCGCCGGAACGACGTTCCAGTACCTTTTATTTTCAACATATAGAAGAGAGATTATTTTTATTCCGATTTTATTTACTTATTCATTGGGGGAGACGAGTTACATGGCAAAATTTTAGGAATAAGAAGGCTTTGCGGGGTAAGGGGGGAATTGGGATGGTCAAGGAATAGAGGTAAGAACTGGCAAAGGTCATAGTAAATTTACAGCAGAGTTCTGGAACCATTCTGTCTAGTAAAAAAAGCAAAATATATATATATATGATGAAAATAACCACGAAGGAAAAAGAAACACAGAATGGTGATCAAGCGCTTTCGTCTAATGAAATTCTCAGGAACACTGAAATAAATAACAAGTTCGAGACTTATATATAGGCCACAAAAAATTTTAAAAAAAAGTAAAAAAAAATAAAATTATAGGACCATACAAATTTATACGGAAAAGCTACTAGAGTTTTAGCACTTTGCCCCTTGTCTAAATCCGTTCTGAACGAATTCAAAACAACAGGATCAAGCGAAAAAAGGCCCTGGCTAATGTTGAAATTATTTGTAAGTTGAATAATGGCAGACTCAAGAATATTTCTACTGTACAATGTTGCTTGAGTGAAACAAAATTGAAGCATATTCCAATCAATACAGTGGGATAACTCTCACAAATGGACGAAAAAGGCACTGGACGACTGTCCCGTTCTAACGGAATATTGATGCTGTTTTACACGCGTGTTCAATTCCTTTCCCGTCTGTCCAATGTAAAAGAAATCACATTGTTTACAACCAATTTTATAAATAATGCCTGAATTATTGGTAGGACTATTTTTTACTATGATATTTTTCACAATATTGTTATATGAAAATACTACATTAATATTCAAAAGTTTAAGTACATTAGCAATGCCTAAAAAGCCTGTGAAAAATGGAAGTACTAAAATATTCTTCGACAAAGTGCGAGGGTTATTATTCACACGATAGAAAGTTCGTTTTGCCTTGTTAAGACAAGATTCCAAAAGAGCAGGTGGGTCACATAAATCACTTCAAATACTGTTGATTTTTTCTAATTCGGCATCCATGTATTCCGGACTGGCAATCCTAAGAGCGCGGAGAAACAGTGAAGTGAAATATAGTTTTCTTGATAGGGGTGTCATGTCCGGAGTAAAAGTTTACGTAGGACAAATTGTTTTTTTTTCCGATAAATACTAAACTTAAAACCTGGGCTTTCCCTATGTACACACACGCCCAAAAACGGGATTGAGTTGTTTTGTTCCACTTCTAAAGTAAACTTAATGGAGGGGACTTGATTATTTAACTGAAGAAGGACGTCATCCAGGTCACGCAGCATGGGCCAGATACACAAAATATCGTCGACGTACCGCAACCATGGGATGCCAACCCCCAAGATTCTCGAAATGTAAGTGATTTCGAAAAACTCCATATAAATATTGGAGAGGAGGGGCGACAAGGGATTACCCATGGCCATCCCAAAAACCTGTTGATAATATTCGCTAATGAAAGTGAATTTACAGTCTTTGATGCAAAGTTTAATGAGTTCCAAAACGATGTGTGGAGGTAGTGGCAGGTCATACTTATGTAATTCTCGGGAGAGAAAGTCATTTTTGTGACCTATATATTAGTCTCGAACTTGTTATTTACGTCAGTGTTCCTGAGGATGTCATTTGACGAACGCGCTTGAGCACCACTGTTTCCTTTTCCTTCGTGGTTATTTTCATCATAAATATTATTCACGTTTTATTTTCGTGAAATAATTTATATATATATATATATATATATATATATATATATATATATATGTGGTGTGTGTATGTGTGGTGTGTGTGTGTTATAAAAAAAATATGGAGAATGGTCAGTATATGCGGATCGTAAATGCAAGGTTTGTCAGCTGCATTGTTTGTTTGCCGGAGTTATCTAACCTCCTTCTCAATGTCTAAGTTCATATGAAGGAGGGGACATACAGCTTTACGTGAAATCCGAACCACGTGTCGCTACATAATCTGGACGCAGAGGAAGATCCACTGGTGAAAATTATAATAATGGATATAATTGTTTGTTCTATTTAACAAAATAAAATTATCAATAAATTCCAAATAGCTTTTATGTCATGAATAAGTGGTTTTGGTAAACAGAAATTGTAAATAAATCTGTAAATAATAATTAAACATGGGACTAGTTGGTGTAGCGTATAGACTAGTCATTAGGTTTTCACTCCACTTAAGCGTGGTGTAATATGTATTCCAAATCGTAAGGCCTAGGCTAGTGAATTGTTATTATGGAAGGTGTCAATATGTCGTTTGAAAATGTGACAAATTTTATAGATGTCATATAATATTATGCGAGAAAAAGAGAGAGAATTTAATTAATAAATTGCTAAAGCTGAATAACGTGGTAAAGCAAAAGCTCTAAGGTAATTACTCTAACCTAACCTAACTTACAAAAAACACTTACCTGTGGTTGTATGCGCTATTAAAAGTCTAATAAACAATTTATTTATTTTTTGGATCACCTGAAGATCAGGGCCCCCAGCCTTCTCTAGTTAGCCTTATAAGGCTAACTAACGAAAATATCACGACCTAACCTAACCAATCGTTAGGTCAACTGTACGCTCTTGACGATTGGTTAGGTTAGGTCGTGATAGTTCGTTAGTTAGCCTTATAAAACTAACTAAAGAAGGCTGGGGGCCCTGATCTTCAGTTGATTCATTTTTTTAATAAAACAAAAAACTGTCCACTATTGTTAACCTTAGCCGGGTCCACCATCCAACTACTATCCAAACGCAGTAGCGCTTAACTTCGCTGATCGACGGGAAGCGGTGTTACGACACTGGCTACAACGTAGCCCTCGTCAACTGCATTTAAGTCAAAGTCAGAGAGAGTAATATTTTAAGGATAATTTTAGTAAGAAGGAAAGTAGTTTTGAATTAGTACTGCAAAATAAAATATCGGAGAGAAAGGTGTACTGTACTGTACTGTACTGTACTGTTCAATGAAATCACGGAAACTAATACCATTTCACACGGGTCGAGTTATTTTCATATTTCTGCTACAGGCACAATAATCGAAGTCTTTGTAAAAAACAGATGCGTGAACGAGGTGGAATTTCTATTAGTAACGCTTATATAGTCACTGTTAGTGGGTGGTTCTATAATATATCCCGTTGCTGTAAGCGGAATAAGACCCGTTTATCCCGTTTCGCGAAATATTGAGCATTGGCTGTGCGCCCATTGCAAGTTTTCTTTCATAGTTTCCATATTAATTTACAAAACTTAACGGTAAAACTTGCGAAAAATATAAATATTATTAATTTTAAATTCTCGTTGCACTCAAGACCCTCCACGTAAAGTTGGCGTTTGAAAATGGTTCAGATTTAAACTAGCATTTAATGCCTTAGTACTAACAGTACTTTTGTGATAGAAATACCGAAAGGTATAAGGAGAGAGATGTTGCACCTGTTTTGGTGCTACTGTAGTATGCGGTCTACCTACGATTCGGCGGTCTACCTTTTAATTATAGCTTCTTATCTTGTTTACTAATTGTTTGTTTACATCCCATTGTCAATCGCCCTTGACGATTGGTTAGGTTTAGTCATGATATTTTCGTTAGTTTTAACGAAAATATCATGATTAAACCTAACCAATCGTAGGTAGATCGCATACTACAGTAGCACCGATGTTTTATTGTCCGTGGAAAGAAACTGAATATGTGCGTGAATTATTTATTTTTATTTTAGGGGTTTCGGGCGTTTAACTATACGCTTCCAACCATTTTTTCTGTATATATTGTACTCGCACGTTAAATTTCTACTCTCTTTCTCATTCGTTAAATTATAATAGATTACGCTACGTTAATTTCAAGTTAGATTAAACGAACACAAAAGATAATGTTATCGACACTGACGTTTGTCGATAATTTATTTTCGTCGAAGGAGTGGATACGAGTCCATTTATCGGTTTGGGAAAAAAAGCGTACGTGATAATGTAGTGAATTGACAATAACGGAAGAGAGAGAGAGAGAGATATTCGTATCTCTGCTGTGGTGTCAAGTAGAGCGAATAAACGAAAAACAAAGTAAAGTTAACGACATATACGGAAATTAAACGAATTTGGGATGCAATGAAAAATCAGGTTGAAAAAAAAAATATTGGAGTGGAAACGCAGCGGAGTCTCCGTATAGGTCTTTAAGTCCTATAAAAATTCCAACGTTGATGCGCAGATGCGCAAATGCGTCGTGGGGACGCTCGAAAGCTTTCTTTCGGCCACAGCAGCTGAAATAGAAGTGATTCATGTAAAGAGAAATGGCACACAGACGGGAAATCTGAAATATACATATTTCTTGTTATAGGTTTCCGCAAACGGAATGCAGAAACGCCCAAACCCACGCGAGAAACGACCGGACAGCAGGCGGTTTTCACCTTAGGATCGCCGAGACTTTGCTGTTGTGTACTTTGTGGATTAGATCTGGCCTCGTTCAAGAAATTCCATTAAGGAACAATAAGGTTTTGTTATTAACTAAATCTTACTGACGCAATATGATGATTTAATATTTACAGTTAAATTCACAATAAGTTAAATACATAGTATACAAAACCAGATTCTTAGGTTCTGTCTACAATAATAGATGACCAAAAGCCTCCTCGGGCCGACCATAAACTTAATTTATCGATTAAATTGAAATCGACTTACTCCCTGAACACCGGACGGAAAACAGACAAACAAAATATATGCTTTTTCTTTAAAAGAGAAGAACATGTATCGGATCTAGCTGTCCGAAGGGCAGAGAATCCCGATTCCAACAACTTTTATCCGAAGGTCCCCTAATAATATATATATATTATAAGGAGATTTCTGTAACTTGCGGGGGGCAATAGGTATCCGGAAGGTACTAATTAGTAGTTTCGAACAAGCCAAGAAAGGCCTAGCAAGCCTCTGGTGGTTTTCTTTTGCTCAAGTACAACGCAGAGAGCCTCGGAACGGACTGACCACGGTTACGACTTTGGCGCGAAAACGGACTTTCTTTTGGATTGCTACAATAAATGTCGGAACACTTAAGAGATAAATGCGAAGAAATAGTTGAGTTCATGGAATTGAAACCTATACATATTATGGGAATCGCAGAAACCAGATGGAGAGGTGAAGGAACCAAGGTACTGCACAATGATTATAAGTGCATATATAAGGGCAGAGAAGAGGATACCAGATCGGGTGTGGCAATTATATTGTCCCCCCCCGATTTTCTGAACATGTTGGAGTGATAATGAAGAGTGAGAGATTGATGGGAGTGACCCTGAGCCTAAACGGTGAGAGACTATCGGTAATCCAGGCATATGCACCGTAGAGTGGAAGATCACAGGAGGAAAAGGAAACTTTTTATGAGGATCTTCAGGGAATGATAGATGGGCTGCCTTATGGACCAAGAATTTTGATGGGAGACCTAAATGCTGGTAAATTTTTGTGCAAGAAATGTTCTTAGTATAATGAACACATTTTTTAAGCACCAGGAATCACATCTCTATACGTGGTATGGATGGAATAGTAGAACCGGAAATTATGATAAGAAGTCTCAGATAGACTTTATTGTGGTGGATAAAAAGTCATTGGTGAAAGATGTAAGAGTAGTACCATCTGTGTCTTTTGACTCAGATCATAGACTTGTTAAAGCCAAAATTTTGCTTCCAGTACCACAAAATATAAAATAGCCTAGAAGGAGAAGAGTGTGCACGGAGAATATACCAGAAAAACTGGAAGAGATTAGAATTAGAAATGGGGAGGCTTTCGGACAAAGGGTAGCTACGGAAATAGTGGAGGAGGTTTGGATTGAGTTTAGGATAACGATGGAAGGAATACACGAGAGGTGATTGGAGAAAGGGTAGTTGGTGGGTCAAAAAAGAAAAAGACGCCATGGTGGACCCAGGAGGTAAAGGAGGCAGTGACAAATAAGATGCATGCTTTTAGGAGATGGCTTAAGGATAGAAATGAGCAAACAAGGCAAGAATATGTCCAAATGAGAAACCACACCAACGAGGTTAAAAGAAGAGCGAAACGCTCTGTGTGGAGAAAATAGGTAGAGACTTAGAAGAGGATTTTCAAGGCTCAAAAAAGTTACTGTATAGCATGGGCTGCATGGCTAAGTATAAAAATGGAGAAAGCAAGAAAACAACAGTGGCGATTAAAAATGCACATGGTGAAGTCCTCACTGATAAAAGCGAGGTGGCCTGGCGCACGCTGGAACGAATACTTTAGACAGCTTTTAAATAACGAGAACCAATATGATGTCATGATGAGGTGAGACGGGAGGAGCGGGTAAATCATGAGGAGCATGAGGGGGACAGAGAGATCACTAGAGAGGAGGTTATTCAAGCACTAAAGAGGATGAAGAATAATAAAACTCCCGGGCCGGATGCAACTGTCACAGAAACACTAAAAGCAGCTGGTGATCCTGCTGTGGACTGGCTGCTAAGCATTTTCCGGGTGGTGTGGTCGCAGGGAATTGTACCGGCAGAATGGAGCAGAGCAATTATATGTCCTATATATAAAAATAAGGGAAGTGAGCAGGAATGTCAAAACTACCGTGGCATATCTTTGATGTGTCATGTGGAGAAAATATATGAAAGGATTTTGGAACATAGAATACGAAACATACTGGAACCTGGTTACTGGAGTATAAATGTGGCTTTCGTGCAGGCCGGAGTACTATAGATCAAATTTCAGCCATAAGACAATATCTTGAGAAGAGCAGAGAATTCAATTTGGACCGCTTCATATGTTTTTTGGATCTGGAGAAGGCATTTGATAATGTGCCCAGGGAGAAGCTGTGGGTGGTTTTGAGTGAGATAGTGCCACCCAAGCTTCTGAGAGCAGTAATGAGCACCTATAGGGTCTCCCAGAGCACGGTGGTGGAATCGGAGGAGTGGTTTGATGTAAGTACAGGAGTTAAACAAGGGAGTGTTCTGTCACCCATTTTATTTATTGCCTACATCAACAGGTTATGGAACACATAACTGAGGAAATTGAAGAGGAAATAGAAATTTTTGGATATGCTGATGATGTGGCTGTTGGGACTAACACAGCACAATCCCTGGAGAGAATTATGCAGAGGTGTGATGAGAGATTGAGGGAGTACGGACTGAAACTGAATTACGATAAAACTGAATATATGGTGGTAACGAGGGGAGCGAACGAGGATGGAATCTTTGTTAGGGGAAGGGAAATGAAAAAGACGGACACATTTAAATACCTTGGTAGTGTGATAGCAAATGATGCGGGTATGGATGCAGAGGTGAATGAAAGAATTGCTAAATATAGCAGAAATGTTTCCTTCCTGCCCCCTATTGAAAGATCAAAACATCCCGAAAAAGGTAAAGACGCATATATACTCAACAATATTGAAACCAATCTTACTATACGGCAGCGAGATTGGGCCCTAACCACAAGGACGAGGGGAAAACTGCAAGCAGCTGAAATGAGGGTCCTGAGATTGATAGAAGGAGTAAGTAATTGGATAAAATAAGGAACACTGAAATAAGAAGGCGATTGGGTGTAACTTCGGTTAATGAGATATAGAGGAACCAACTGAGATGGTACGGGCATGTCCAACGAATGCCGATGGAAAGGACAGCAAGAAGAATGCTGGAATGGGCTCCTCAAAACAGAAGACCAGTGGAAGACCAAGATCCGATGGATGGATAACATCAAGAGTGCTGTCGAGAAGTGTGGAATCAGTCTCCAACGGGCGAACTTGATGTGTGGCGATCGTGAGGCATGGAGGAGTCTCGTCGAGGGCTCCCAACTGACAGACCGCTTTAGGCCTACCAGGCGCCTGGTAAGAAAGGTAAGAAATATAATATATATATATATGATGATGTCATTAGACGAAAGCGCTTGAGCACCCCTTTGTGTTTCTTTTTCCTTCGTGGTTTTATTCATCATAAATACTTTTCACGTGTCACTTTCGTGAAATAATTTTTCATATATATATATATATAGTAAAAGTTAATAAGTGGACAATTTTTTGTTTATTTTTAAAAATAAGTTAATAAATTCCAAATAGCCTTTTATATCATGAATAAGTGGTTTTAGTAAATAGAAACTGTAAATAAATCTATGAATAATAGTTAAACATGGGCCTATTGGTGTAGCGTATAGAACACCGGTTGTAAGAAAAGACTATTTTATCAATGAAATTCATTGAAAAATTAACCTTACTGTGAACGAATTTAAACGTAGTGGATATTGCGTCCGAAGTCGCAACTTGGTAAGGCCTACTTACATATTTATATATTTGGGCAATTAATTATATTAGCCAAAATCCATATTGGGCTTCAAATAAATCTAATCTAATCTACCTAACCTAACTTACAAAAAAATACTTGCGTGTGTTTGTATGCTCTGTTGGGCGATTCATTTGTAGCCCAATATGGATTTCGGCTATTATAATTAATCGTCCAGATACCTTAGTATACGCTACAGATACACGAACTATTCCCATGTTTAGTATGGGAAACCAAAGTTCTAAAGTAATTAACCTAACCTACAAAAAACACCACTTACATGTGGTTGTATGCTAATAAGTCTAATAAGTCTAATAAGCAATTTATTCCTTTTAAGTAAAACAAAAAAATTGTCCACTATTTTTAACCAGCTTTTATATATATATATATATATATAATATATATATATATATATAAATGTTTGTGTGAAATATTGAGGGCAACTATGACTGGCAAATGCGTGAATGAGCGTAGCGAGGTCATGACTGTGGTTCCACTGTAAGCAACTATAAATTGGGTGGAATGGAAGGTTTCTGTAACGATGAAAAAGGGTGAATGAATGACTGGAGAGAGACGCGGTCACGGACAAATATAGCTACAGTCGGTGCCATCCTCGTCTCTTCCTGTACGAGATGAAGTTTCGTACTATGTAATGCGTAGGTAAGTGTATTGCACTCCACAACTCCATTTCATCCTACGGACAAAGTTTGGGTACTAACGAGAACTTTAAAACAAGAAATCATTTTCCGATCACGAGTAATTAATAATAAAAAAGCAAACTTTCTTTATATGAAACAAGCAAAATTATTCAGAATGGTCGGAGGAAATAGTTACTTTCAGAAATTCACAAAGCATCAATGGAATGATGGGTTGAAAAAAAAGGCGTAACCCACACATTTACATAAATGTGTTTAAATAACACCACACACACAACCTTTTATATATATATATATATAATATATCCTCGAGCATAATCAATATTTGAACACGTATGTCAACAGATATAGTAATAGGTACGAAGAAAGGTTGCTCTGTTTTTTGAAAAGCCCCACTCTGCCCATACACTTATTGAGGGTGGAAGCAATTCGCAACAACACTGCGAGTCAACGTACTATCGAGATTTTCGTACGTGGTTGATTAATTATCAGTGAAAGCAATAATCTTTTGTGTTATCATAATTCAATGAGCGGTCAAATTCAATCATTTTCTTGCTTGTCTTTAGCTTGCATCGCAGACACTCCTGGTTTTATAAGTCCGGTTGCATGATTCATCAGGGGCAAAATGTAGCGCGAGTTTGTGTTTCCTTCCCATGGCAATACACATACCAAACATATTCACAAACTGGAACAAGAACTCAGAAGCTTCCATTTATTTATGCCTTCAGTTTGTTTCTGTCTAAAACTCCTTCGGTGGCAACTGGGCGACAGCCAACTAGGCGACAGGACAACTGGGCGACAACCAACTAGGCGACAGGACAACTAGGCGACAGGACAACTGGGCGACAGGACAACTGGGCGACAACCAACTAGGCGACAACAAACTAGGCGACAAACAAACTAGGCGACAACAAATATATATACTATATTTATTTATTTATTTATACATCATGTATATTCATACATTAGATAGAAATTAAAGGTCCAAGTTTGAAAAGACTATGTGTTTTTAACGAAAATATCATGACTTAACCTAACCAATCGTCAAGGGCGTACAGTTGACCTAACCGGGCATTCAATTGACCTAATCTGGCATTCAATCGACCTAACCTGGCATTCAATTGACCTAACCGGGCATTCAATTGACCTAATCTGGCATTCAATCAACCTAACCTGGCATTCAATTGACCTAACCGGGCATTCAATTGACCTAACTGGGCATTAATTCTTCATTTTTTCTGCTACTTTTACAGATCTGACCGACGCTTTTGGCAAAGAAAGAACTGGGTATTTTTATCAAAGGAACACACTTTCCCGCACTTAGAGCACTTTTTCATAAACAGTAGATTCTACTCTATCTAAAGGGTGTGGGGTACAATTTTGTTCCATCTGCATAACAATTATATAATCTGCCCCAATTATATAAATCACGTTTAGAATTCTTTTATCTTAATGATTTATCATATTTTTTTATGTGTAATAAAGTCTTTTCAAACTTGGACCTTTAATTTCTATCTAATGTATGAATATACATAATATATAAATAAATAAATAAATAAATATATATATATATTTGTTGTCGCCAAGTTGTTCTGTCGGCTAGTTGGTCGTCGCCCATTTGTCCCGTCGCCTAGTTGTCTGTCGCCCAGTTGCCCCTGAACCGTCTAAAACTGATGTAAAGTTACCAGTAACTATTGCAAGTTTTTATACAAACATTCCTAACTCAAGTTTTCAACCAACTGCAACCTAACCCGGCCACATTAACGTAGTACAATTAATGTAAAAAACTCTGTATAATCGTGTTAATCATAACCAGACCTAATATACGAGTGTGTGTGTGTGTGTGTGTGTGTGTGTGTGTGTGTGTGTGTGTGTGTGTGTGTACAGGGTGGCGCAAAAGTCGCGCATCATAGGAATTTTCAGTGTTGATTATAATATATTATTAATATTTTTTCTTTTAGGTAGGGGATGGCTGTGAAATTAACAATAGACGAGAGGGTGAGCTTGGTTTTAATGTATGGAATACCAGGCACTGTAAATCGATGAATCGGTACAGAATTTAAATTCTGTACCGATTCATCAATTTGCAGTACCTGGTATTCCATCCATTAAAACCAAGCTCACCCTCTCGTCTATTGTTAATTTCGTAGCATCCCTACCTAAAAGAAAAAATATATTATAATCAACACTGAAATTCCTATGATGCGCGACTTTTGCGCCACCCTATATAGAGTGGCCCAAAGTAGGTATACAGTTCATATGTTATTTTTTAAATTCATTTTCCTTTCATGCTAGATAATAATAAACACCTGCGTGATTAACACGTTGTGTGTCAAGTTTCCTTAAATAAGTCATCACCTGTATACCTACGTTTGGGCCACCCTATATATATATATATATATATATATATATATATATATATATATATATATATAATATTATATATATATGCCTTGGAATCGTTTTTCTTTTCCTTGTGGGTTGCAGCATATATATATATATATATATATATATATATATATATATATATATATTATATATATATATATATATATATATATATATATATATATATATACTGTGTGTATATATATTAAAGAGCCATAGCATGAACGCTTTCTAACGTCCAACCAGACTCACCAGGCTTATGAAGCCCCAGTCAACAACAGTAGTAGTAGTACAAAATTAACATTAATTAACACCACCCCCTGACATGCTAACAAACACTTTGTGACAGGTAAAACACTGAATGGATGAGTCGAGCTACATGTGATGCACATTTGGAGATTGTCTAACTCCCTAAAAATAACCTGGTACGCGTAATCTTCATACTGTATGCTGTAAACCAGTGGCTCTTAACCCCTGGGTCGCCAAGCCATTTTGACTGGGTTATTAAATTGTCATTTATCATTTATTATGTTATCCCTAATAATCTTAACATTAATTATTTATTTTATTATCTATTACTAGTGAACGGCTTGAAGGCATGGGTCGCCGAGCCAGCACCGCGACCAGAATTTAGGTCGCAGCCTAAAAAGGTGAAGAACCACTGCTGTAAACCTTTCATATTATATACTCGTATATAAACACATTTCCTTCCAACCTTTCAGGTTCTTTATTTTACAGAGGTCAGACCGCTTGTTCCTCCCCTTGAGTTGACCTAGTGAAGTATAGAGTTGGTTTCTTGCGCTCTCCACTTCACATAGTCAGGTACCCCCGGCTTATCTGGTATTGTTCTGAGCCAGGCTTCTCGTCGTCTTTTAAAGATTTCCACCACTACACTAGTCGTGTTCCTTATTTCCTTGGGCAGCTGGTTGAATAGTCTTGTTGGCCCTCTCACAACATCTACTTTCCTTCAGGGTTCAGGGCGTTCCCCGTTTAGTCTTTAGTTTTGGAACACGACGTTCTTTTCCTACTTTACACTGTTGCTTGAGGGGTTATAGGGATCAAAGTGAAATTAGAGACTAGTTTCTCCATTACTTCCCAAGTGTAAATTATGGTGTACCACTCTTCTTCTTTCCAGCGAATATAATTTACATAACCTTTCCTAGTAGTTTAGTTCTTTGCATCCACTGACCTTGGTTATGAAGTTTCTCTGAATCTGTTCTAGTTGACTAATGTCTTCTTTTTTATATGGTGTAAATTATGGTGTAAATTATGGTGTACCACTCTTCTTCTTTCCAGCGAATATAATTTACATAACCTTTCCTAGTAATTTAGTTCTTTGCATCTACTCACCTTGGTTATGAAGTTTCTCTGAATCTGTTCTAGTTGACTAATGTCTTCTTTTTTATATGGGGATGTTATGAATGAGCAATACTCCAATTTCGGTATGATTAGAGGAATCAACAAAGGAATCATCTTATTCCTGTCCCTTCTTTTAAAGGTCCTCAGTATTTCGTACCCTCTTAGCAGTTCCGTGCGTTGGTCTCTCTTCAGAGGCATCGTATTTTTTTGAAGACTTCAACTTCGACCCTTGTGACGTTCCTGAGGTCCTTTCGAAGCTGGTTAAAAAGTCTTGGCCCCCTGACAACCAAGCTATTTTCCTTCAGTGTTGAAGAGGTCCCTTGTCAGGCCTTTAGTTTGGAAACATTTCACGTTCTGCCTTTCCTATTTTCCAGTGTTGTTTGGATGGTAATTGGATTTAGTTTGAGGTTTGGTACCATTTTTTCGATAATTTTCCATATGTAAATTATGGTATACCTCTCCTCATAATTTTCATCGTTTTCGAGTGCATCAATAATGTTGTTATAGTGTTCCACTAGTTGTGATACGTACGATCATCCTGACCAGAATTCATGTTGGTTATCATTTATTTTTTGATTCTCCAAAAAGTCAAAGATTTTTCTCTAACTATTCTTTCAAATGTTTGGTAAGATGAGATGTCAGCGTCACTAGCCTATAGTTTTTTTTGCCTAAGATCGATCTTCTCCTTTATAAATTGAAAGTATATATTCTCTCTCTTCAAGATGCTCGGTATTTCTCCCGTGTCAAGTGATCGTCTCCATATCCAGTATAGGGTGATCGTCTCCATATCCAGTATAGGGTGATCGTCTCCATATCCAGTATAGGGTGATCGTCTCCATATCCAGTATAGGGTCTTAGCGATTTCAACTTCTTCCATTTCCCCATATAGCTCGCGTGTAATTCTTCTTTCAAGAACACATTTCTATCCCATATTAGTTTATCAGTTTTGAAGATACTGAAAGCTGATTCATACCGAGCTCTTAATATTTCAGATACTTCTTTTAGATCATCGGTTTAAACAGTGTTTTCATTCTTCAAAGGTCCGATAGTCGCGTGATTTTTCGTCTTCCATTTTGCAAAATTATAGTATTTTGAATTAACTTTCATCACTTCTATAGCATCATCATCATCTTTATCTATATGGTTCGCAATAGGCCCTGTATGATACAGTTTGTCATTTATTATTTTTCTGATTTTATTATTTTGTTATTTTTATTTTATTGTTATTTTTCTGCAATTTATTAACTTTCCAGGCACTCTCTTTTTCTTGCAGAACACTGACCTCTTTTCTCTCTCAAACCTACTTCTTTTTCCTCCTTGTTGTTGTTTGGGACATGTTTTTCAATAATTTCTAGCGTCTTCTCTTCTAGGGTTGTTAGCATCTCTTCCGTTGTCTTGCCCTTAACCTGTTAACTGCGCGAGCGCCCAGTTACGAGTCGCGCCAAAAACACGGGCTACGCAAAGAGATATTTCGGTTTAAAGTTTAAACCCGTGTATATACGGGGCTGCGCAGAAATGGTCAGAAGCAAGAGCCCGTGATATTATGGGTTGCGCAGCAAATGGATGGGTTAAAGGTGATTGCACCATCTTTAAGGATTGGAGAACCATGATGGTTCTCCAGTCTATTGCTTCCATGCTGGATGCGATACCTTCCCAATTTATATCTTTGGAGTGAAAATTAAAAATTTCGAATTTACCTCTTTCTATAGGCGAACAGCGCGTGTTCTTTCCTTCTCTGTTGCTTTTATTATGGTTATTTCAGTAACGTTTTAACCGATATTATAGCTGGGGATATTTCTGTTATCAATTTGGTTGTTGTTGTTTGTGAATACCAACCTTAGGGAGGTTTTTTCTTGTATTTTCTGTAATTTCTTGTGATAATATAAATTTATCAGCTAGAGCTAACACCATTTGGTTAAGATCAGCATTTTTGCCTGCTCCTGGTCTTTTCGTGTTTATACATATACAAAGTGTCCCATAAAGATGTATAAACTCCTTCAAGTTGAAAAATTTCCTTATATATTCACATATTCGATATCAGTAAAGCACGACATGGTCAGCGTTCTGTTGGTCGAATGCTTTCAAGACTCATGGAGACCGGGAGTGTTCAGGACAAACCAAGAGCAGGTCGCCCGAGAACTTCAACTGGTGCTGAAAGCAGTATTGATGTACTTTCCAGGATCGCAGCAAGTTCACAACGATCGGTGAGAAAGATTGCATATGAAAGTGAACATTCAAAGACACCTGTACAACGAATATTGCAACGTCACAAATTTCATCCGTACAAGATACATTTTGTACAAGAATTATTTGGGGATGATACAAATCGACGACTTCAATTTTGTGAATGGTTTAAGGCAAAAAGAAACCTAGCGGACTATATCACGTTCAGCGATGAGGCGTGTTTCCACCTGAACGGATACTAAACGGAAGCAACACCGTGTACTGGGCGCATGATAATCCTCATGTCGCTGTTGATGCTCATCACCAAACTAACCCAAAAGTAATGGTGTGGTACGACATTCATGGAATGTTTCGGGACCAGTATTTCTGGAAGGAGGACTTAATGCCGAACGATATCTCCAGTGTTACACGGTGTGTTGGAACAGTATTTGGACGAAATGTCACCCGCAGTGCGATATCGGTTTTACTTTCAGCAAGATGGAGCACCACCTCACTTTGGCCGTGAGGCGCGACGTTGGTTGGATGAAGTTCTCCCTGGCGATGGATTGGGCGCGGGGGACCAATCGAGTGGCCACCAAGATCCCCGGACCTCACACCCCTAGATTTTTTCTCTGGGGGTCACCTTAAGTCTGTTGCGTTCATTGACCGTCCACGTACCATTGAAGACCTTAAAGAAAGTATCCATGCTGTTTGTGCACAAATCACACCAGAGACTTTGGCACGTGTGCGTTTAAGTTTGGAACATCGTATCAACATGTGCGAACAACAAGGACGACATCAATTTCAACATTTATTTTCGTTCTAATGTATTACTTTTGTAAATTTAATTTAAAATAAATTTTCCTACGAGACGGACTTACGGGACACCCTGTAATATATATATATATATATATATATATATATATATATATTTAAACACAGACCGTGCATGGAAGAAGGAACTCTTCTGGGAAATTACATCCACTATAGTTCGAATAAGTAATGATAAATGACAAATACTATATATTTTTTTCTTTTTCATGATGGAAAGCCTAACGTGGGCACCGGTCAGGGGACCATTCTGAGTTTGTGTGTATATATATAATATATAAACAAATTATCGTAGAAATCAAAAGTTTAAAAAAATTAAGTTAAATTTATTTGGAACCGAAGCTATTCCAGCGTTTAATTGTGTCTCACAGACCGGTTCGTTTGAACAATGAAATGAAACAACTTTCACTTGTTCGGTGCATTGCGTAACAAGAGAACACGTAAGGCCCAATTGACCCTCAAATGCATGATGGGGCAGTTTGCCTTTTGATTCTCGTTGACGACAGACGATTTTAGTCAATCTGTGACCAGAGTGATGAATCAAAGGGTTAAATGGTTATTATATATATATGATCATGAAAAAAACTCAGGGAACCATTCTGAGTTCATTCCCATATATATATATATATATATATATATATAATATATTAATGGCGAGATGCCGGTGTGACTTGTGTCAAGGCTTTGGATTAACTAATTATAATTATAAGGAACAGTCGTGCTTTCAGTGTCGAAAAGGGTTTCAGTTATTTATTTATTTGTAATAAATGTTAACCGAAATTAAGAAGTGATCATATCATAACTAAATTTGACAGCAGATATCTCGAGTGTCGCAGACATTTATTGGTTAATGAATAACGTCAATTGGATCTTTATTGTAAGCTCTGTTTCAATTTCTTCTCCCATTTATCCATTTTAACTCTCTCTCTCTCTCTCTCTCCTCTCTCTCTCTCTCTCTCTCCTCTCTCTATCTCTCTCTCTCTCTCTCTCTCTCTGAAACGAGGAGGATTATTGGCAAGTGGTGCATCAACATATCGCTTCTTTTGACATGTACGGTAACACAAACGGACCCAATTACAATCATACACCCACGTTGTGTGTGTATATATATATAATATATATATATATATAATAATATTAATATATATATATATATAAAATGTAGACTGATGAAACTAAGATGAAACCAAGAAAATATGGAGGCCGTTTAAATTAAGGTAAAATCTGTTTTGTTAAGGCCAAATTTGGGATAAAATTCAGGAGAGAGAATCAAAAGCGATTAATTGTCTCCGAATTACGAATAATGTTAAGATACGAGTGTCTACATCAACTGTATTCGGGTACAGAAGTGACACACAAACACGAAATGAATACCCGTAACCTTGATAGTGTTGTCATGTCAGATAGGCTTATCTGTACCCAGTTCGAGTATCAGAAGACGATTGTTATTTAAACCTAATTGAGAATGCAAATGAAGCTCCATTTGGGTGTAATTTGAGTGCAACAAAGCTAACATTATGAGAGGCAAAAGACTCAAAAGGAATAAATGACCCTTACAAACATGGCGGAAAAGAAGGCCAAGCTAAATTAGCTCACTCTCTTTCTTCCGAGATAATCAAAGGATTGAATTTCACCAAAATTTAATCCATCTCGTCCTCTGTTTGAATCTTTCTTGTCACACAAATATAGAAGACCACAAACTACAAAAAATTACAAACTTTGTCAGATAATGAAGGTCATCATGAAGGAAGAATTTAGAAATTAAGAATTAAATTGGTATTTAATCATTAAATTTAATATTTAAACGATCAACATTATCATTTTTTACCCTAGAAAGAGAGAACAATACCAAATCACTGATTGTGGGGATGCATTCTCATAACACCAAGAACGAAGAGGTTATTATAACACACACCGTATTTTCTTCATTATTTAAGCTTTTCTACGGTTTATTTACAGGCTGAAAAGTATGTCCAATGCAGGCTATATAACCTATTTGAAATGGGGGCGTCATTTGTGCACAAGTAGCAACAAATTTTTACACACACACAACATATATATATATATATTATTGGTAACCTTTGTTTTGCTTTCGCTCGAATTCCTCATTCTAATGAAGGTAAAGTTTGTTGTACCACCTTAAACTTACAGCTTAACGTGGAATTGGAACCACAAAACACCACGGGTGGTCAGAAATTACAATGTCCTTGCCCGGACTCGATCTCACAACCTCCCGCTCAGCAGTCCAACGTCTTAACCACTAGGCCACCCAGGGTACCCATTTATCTACCAACCTTTTTTTTTATGAAAGGATGAAGGATTATATATATAAAAAATGTACTTATGTCGAGTCTTCAGAGCTAAAGAATTTTAACATGATCCAGTCAAATTCTGGAGGCCGGAATTTCCTGGTATGATAGACCCAAGAGGGTAATCTCAGTCAAATAACAAACGTTGATTGGCGACACTACCACATTTCTCAAAATTCCTTTTGTACAAAACCGAAATATATTAAATCAAATCTATTTAGGAAACAGGCTAATAGGATTTTATATATATATATATATATATATATGCAAATAACTGCAATGACCGCGCAGTATATAAATGAATAGAAACGACATAAGTATTAAGGAACGTTTCTGCACACGAGGAGGAGAGATAACGAAATAATGAAAAATGAGGCGAACCGCCTGGGAATCGAACCCAGGGCCTTCCAATTGCCGGTCGGACGCTCTACCATTATGCTACGGACCTCACTCCTCGTGTGCAGAAACGTTCCTTAATACTTATGTCGTTTCTATTCATTTATATACTGCGCGGTCATTGCAGTTATTTGCGCATATTCACGATTTGCGAGGGTGCTCTCTGTGGGCATTGGTTTCTGCCCTATTTGGGAGAATTTCGATTTGTGATTGAGTGAGGTCCGTAGCATAATGGTAGAGCGTCCGACCGGCAATTGGAAGGCCCGGGTTCGATTCCCAGGCGGTTCGCCTCATTTTTCATTATTTCGTTATCTCTCCTCCTCGTGTGCAGAAACGTTCCTTAATACTTATGTCGTTTCTATTCATTTATATACTGCGCGGTCATTGCAGTTATTTGCGCATATTCACGATTTGCGAGGGTGCTCTCTGTGGGCATTGGTTTCTGCCCTATTTGGGAGAATTTCGATTTGTGATTGAGTGAGGTCCGTAGCATAATGGTAGAGCGTCCGACCGGCAATTGGAAGGCCCTGGGTTCGATTCCCAGGCGGTTCGCCTCATTTTTCATTATTTCGTTATCTCTCCTCCTCGTGTGCAGAAACGTTCCTTAATACTTATGTCGTTTCTATCATTCATTTATATACTGCGCGGTCATTGCAGTTATTTGCGCATATTCACGATTTGCGAGGGTGCTCTCTGTGGGCATTGGTTTCTGCCTATTTGGGAGAATTTCGATTTGTGATTGAGTGAGGTCCGTAGCATAATGGTAGAGCGTCCGACCGGCAATTGGAAGGCCCTGGGTTCGATTCCCAGGCGGTTCGCCTCATTTTTCATTATTTCGTTATCTCTCCTCCTCGTGTGCAGAAACGTTCCTTAATACTTATGTCGTTTCTATTCATATATATATATATGTATATATATATATATACACAGTATATATATATATATATGAATTATTTTTGCACAAAGTCAACCTTGGGTACTTCGTACGATAAACTAACATTTATGCGTATAGTATTAAATCATATCAACCTAAACCGACCCAAGGCACATGGTTACACGATACATGAACTTTCCCCTCTTCCTATCTTTAGGCAGTTAGTATTTGGTGTCCAAAAGGTTTATTATTGTAAAACTATTTGTACGAGTCAAAAGTCGTCGGCTGCACGTTTAAGAAAGGTTTTGGAGTGAACGAAACATCAGCTGTATAAACAGGTCTTTTCAGGAGCCTTTATTTGTATTATTATCCGCATTTGGGATTATTATTATGAAAGAATTCATCTCCTCAAACATTTTCTATTTTCTCTTCTTTCTTCGATGTTGCGTTCACGGACAAAGTTGAGTTTACACGACCTCTTCCCCGCATCCTATGTAGAAACCCCCCCCTCCCAGTTCTCCCCCCCCCTCCCCCAGGATGATAACCAACGTCTGATAGGTTTATAGTCAGAGAGTTTTTAATACAAATACGGACGACAGTGAACGACCGTAAAACTGAGAAATATACCATCCCTCTTAATCCTTCCATGGGAAGCCATTAGAATCAAATAGCGGTACCCGCTGAGCCAAAGTTATATACCTTACATGGTCTATTTGAGAGGAAGAATTCGAATACAAGACTCGTATATCTCGCATAAAGCTTTAGACTTTTTCTCCAAAATTGTTGATGTCTTTCTTCACAGTCAAACCTTCGCAAAAGTTTCGCTACAAAAACCGCCTCAGGGATCCAACTTCTACAATGACGAGAATAGTTTTCCGTATTGGGAATGAACGACTCTTATAAAGCCCATGGGGTTCTTTCCTATACCGCTGTCTTTGCTTACTTTTCACTCCCTATACCACACCTTTAATTATTACATTACACCAGTTTACACACGCATAATATATAATACATACATATACCCTGGTTAACCTTGGTTTACCTTGGTTTTGCTTCCGCCCGAATTGTTCATTTTGACGAAGGTCAAGTCAAGTTGTCCCCCACTTTAGACCTACAGTTTAACGTGGAATCAGAACCATTACTCATTTATCTACCAACCAATTTATTTTGTTGTGTGAAAGGATGAACAGCTGGGTTTGCTGCGCGCCGCCTGCCGTTACCGGGCCTCAATCCCGAAGCCGATGGATTCGTAGTCAGCGACGCTAACCACTACATCATTGTTTATATATATATATACATATATATATACACACCTTTCAAAGGTTCCGTGCGATGATTCCTCATTTCAAAGGTCAAGCTTGTCGCCCCTCCTCTCGAGTTGGCCTGGTGAAGTAGTGAGTTATATATATTTATTTGAGAAGAAGAATTCGAATACAAGAATAGTATATCTCGCATAAAGTTTAATTATATATATATATATATATATATATATATATATATATA
Organism: Bathynomus jamesi; assembly: GCA_023014485.1. NCBI lineage: Eukaryota > Metazoa > Arthropoda > Malacostraca > Isopoda > Cirolanidae > Bathynomus > Bathynomus jamesi. The sequence goes on from JAJOZX010008695.1 coordinate 104,371, forward strand.
TATATATATATATATATATATATATATATATATATATATATATATATAAACTAGCAGTATATCTTGCTCTTAAAGAATCATGCACCCAGACCTATAAAGACGAGCATTGTTGCTTCCAGTGGTGATGAGCCGTAGGGAAGTCTTGTTAGTACGTTCACCCTTTATATACTTGGCAATGATGCTACGAGCTGCTAATATTCCTGAATGGGAGTATGATTGGTGTGGTGCTTTGTGCAAAGCAGTAAAACCTTTCTTCTGACTTACACGTAATACGTAATTATGGAGCGGTGAGAAATAATTTAAAAAAATAAAATTATATATATATATATATATATATATATATATATATATATATACAGGGTGGCCTATAATTCAGGAACCATAGGAATAATTGTATTTTTTTCTAATAATTTTTGTACTTTCTAATAATGTTTTTTTTCCTTTATTTTCTTTTTGCTTTTTGATGAAAAAAATTGAGTGGAGTGATATCTTGTGACCTAGGATATATATATATATATATATATATATATATATATATTATAATATATATATATATGCGTTAAAACGGATCAACTAATGGATAATAACGTCATTTTAATTAATACTTTAAGGTCGTCTTTTAATTAATACTTTAAGGTCGTCTTTTAATTAATACTTTAATCTTTGAAGCGCCTTTTAAATTTACATTAATTAGTCGGCAAACGATTAACGAAGGTGACCTTTATACAGGGTGTTATCAAATTATGTTTCATAAATTAGTATACATATTTAGGACGTCAAAGTGAACAAAAAAGTTCCTATGAACATAAATCCACAATCGCTTTATTTCCGAGATACATTTTTTTTTTTTTTTTTTTTTTTGGCCGAGGACGATCCAATTAAAATGAAAGTCATTAAAGTTTATCAAAGTTGTAGTTGTCTGGTTGTTTAGATAACTATTTTTCTTTCGTTTTGATAGTATTTTGTTTGTTGTCATTTTAGAAACCAAAATTATTTCTTTCATTTCATGTGTTACTTTCGTGTAACGTTACAGAGCGTTATGGAGTAGTATTCTTTTGAAGAAATTTGCCGATACGTATCTCGTGTTAGGAGAGATGCTAGGCAACGCAGCTGCTGCCCAACGCCGGTATGCTAAAAGGTATCCTAATAGGCGATTACCATCGAGGCCTACATTTCTTGACCGTTGACTACGTGAGCAAGACGTTTCGACCAAGACATTTGAATGATGGGCATCCACGAACTTGAAAAACGTAGATGTAGAAGAACAGATTCTTCTAGCTGTCCAACAAGATCTGCATACAAGTACAAGGCGAATAACTGCAAGAGTAAAGATGTCAAATTTTCAACGACGCGTTGAAGCATGTACTCTGATGCAGGGAAATCATTTTGAGCACTTGCTGTAAATAAACTTTGATAAACTTTAATGACTCATTTTAATTGGATCGTCCTCAGCATAAAAAGCAATTTATCTCGAAAACGAAGCGATTGTAGATTTGTGTTTATAGGAACATTTTTGTTCACTTTGACGCCTTGAATAGGTCTACTAATTTATGAAACATAATTTGATAATACCCTGTATAGAGGTCACCTTCGTTAATCGTTCGCTGACTAATTAATGTACATTTAAAAAGCGCTTCAAAAATAAAAAAGTATTAATTAAAAAACGACCTTAAAGTATTAATTAAAATGACTTGTTTTTATCCATTAGTTGACCCGTTTTGACGCAGCCCTCCTTGCTCCTCACTCTACTCGATACGGAATCGGGGTAATAAACTGAAACGCGTCGAAACTTTGATTTATTTTTTTATTGTTACTAACGAAGGACTTTTATTTTATTTTAAATGAATTTTAAAGTTACGACTAAAAGGATTTCAATAGAACTCAATTTAACGATATCATATTACACTGTTAATGTAATAAAGAGGTTGTAACGAACTCACTGTATTACGGAATACCTCAACAATTTTATATTAACCCTTATCGCACTGTGCGTCGAATACGTAACGTTTCAAATACACGCATTTAGACTCAACCCTACGCAAAAAGTTCGGCCATAAAGGGTTAAAAAATATATTTTGAAATCATTTCTATTAAGGGAACGAACGTGTTTAGATACAAGTTTTATTTTATACATTGCGTCATACTTATTTACGTGCATGAACCAATAATCGGCAGATTAATTGATGACTGAATACATCCCGAAAGGTTGAGCATTTTGAAAGAAATCATGGTTATAATCGTCCTTTTCCGATAAAGAACTTTCCATAAAGAGTTAAAGCGCAAAGTGAAAACCTAACGGAGAACGAAAAAACCGTTCTACTTGTCCGTTGCCAAATAAGGAACAGGTACACGCATCAACATAACGAGAGTGGTAAAAACGTGACTCTTCCATGGAGTCACAAGTTCATGTCCTTTTTACCCACGATTAGCAGAGTACGCAACAAACTGTTAATAAAACAAGTAAATAATATATACTGTACAGGGTGAGTCAAAAGTCTAGAAATATAGGAACTACTGTATGTTTTTCAATGCAAATAAATAAATAATATATATATTATATATATATATATATATATACAGGCCGGATCTAGAAGTTGCGAGGCCCTAGGCAGATCTAGAAATTGCGAGGCCCTAGGCCTATATATATGAAAATATGGACTTAATTATCGGTACTATACCAGCAATATTAGAATCCCGCATAGACAGAACTATGCCAGCACTTAAAAATTAAACCAAACCAAAATAATCACGCATGGAAATTGTATAAGAAATATAAATAAACCATACAAATAAGTATAAATTATAATATGAATCAAGATTTGTATCGAAAATATAAGACAATGATTTCTAAGATTTATATAATATTATAGGTAATGACTTTCCATAGTATACAAACGTTTTTCATATGTGATGTATAAGAGATGTTGACATTTCATTTTTTATAATAGTGAGCGATCGACTTAGGCTAAATATTAATGCTTTAATATTTGGTTCAGATGCTCCTTGAATATTACAGCAATGCTTTTCTACTTTTCTTCGAGCTAAACTCTTCAATTAATTGAGAATAATCTAATGAATTTGTTATATCGTTTTCTATTGATAACATAGCTAATGATTGCAATCTCGCTTGAGACATGGTGGAACGCAAATATGTTTTAATAAGTTTGAGACGCGAGAAACTTCTTTCAGCCGAAGCAACAGTAACTGGGATGGTTAATACTATTCGAAGTGCAACATAAACATTAGGATAAATCTCCCTTAGTTGTTTTTGCACTATATAAACAAGGGCATTTCCGAGATCTGTTTCCTCAGGTATAAACCTGCAAAGTACTTTAAGTTCTTCATAGAGTTCTAAATCATTAATATCACTTGAACAGAACGCGCAAAACGGCTTGAGCGAGGCTCCCTTTGGCGCGAGGCCCTAGGCGATCGCCTAGTTCGCCTATAGCTAAATCCGGGCCTGTATATATACAGTATATATTGAAAAGAATAGTTCCTATGTTTCCAGACTTTTGACTCATCCTGTGTATATATCGGGTGGTCCGAAAAAAATGACGCATTTTTTAAAAATTAATATCTCAGTAACCCCCTTCCTTATCATGACAATTTTTATATGCAAGATACTTTCAAACTTCTTTTTTTGAATGCAAGAAACGGAATTCTGATATCTTTTATAGTTTTCTCGCAATTAATAAAAGTAACAACATGGGTCAAAAAAACAAAAATCGCAATATAATATCCGTTTTTTATACGATATCATTTTTATACGATATCATGCGATATTTTTGCAAGTTATTACAAAACTCTACAGGAATGAACAAGTCAAATTGTGGATATTTTATTTTTTAACAATTCGTCAGTACCCTTAATGATGTTGTCAGAGGAAGATCGTATTCTCATTAAAAATTGTTACTGTGAAAAAGGATGGAAGACTGGAAGGTTATTGCAAGAGTTTCCCGGCAAAAAGTGGAAAAGGCGTGCAGTGGAAAGACTCTTAAAGAAGATTCGCGAATCGGGAAGTACTGCCAGAAAACCAGGAAGCGGTAGACCTAAAACAGCTTCGGTTCCAGAAAATGTGGATTACATCAACGATAAAACTGCTCTCAAGAAGATAAACCAGGAAGTCATTTGTCACAAAGAACAATTGCTAAACATTTGAATATTGGAAAGACTTCTGTACACCGAATAATTAAAGCACAAAAACTAAAAGCCTTCAAAAGAATAGTATCTTCTAGAAAAAGTGATACTGTTAAGGATAAAAGAAAAACAGGTGCAGAAAGTTACTTGATAATTTCTCTGTCGTTGATATTAAAAAGATAGTCTTCACGGATGAAAAGATTTCACTCTAGAAATTCCGCGAAACCGTCAAAATGATGTTGTCTACGGGCGTGGTAAAAAGTGTGACATTTCAATAAACAGATTGTATCATGAAACGTCAAGATTCTCCAAAAAGGTTATGATATCTGCAGGGGTCTCTTGGAATGGCAAGACAGATGTTCATTTTATTGAAACTGAAAAGACAAAGGTGAATTCTGCAAATTACATGAACTTTTAAGAACAAAATTGTTGCCGGATTGTCGTCGCCTGTATCAAAAAATGATTTCATATTTCAACAAGATGGAGCACCGTCGCATCCAAGCTACGCCACACAGTCGTTTCTGATTAGCAATACACCAAAATTAATAACGAAAAATGAGTGGCCACCACAAAGCTCAGATTGTAATCCTATGGACTACTCAATTTGGGAGTTACTAAAAGAGAAGGTTTACCGAGGTCGACGAGAAAAATTCACCGAATCAGAATTAAAAAGTAAAATACTTGAATCTTGGCAAGAAATTGGCATTAATGAAGTAAGAAGTATTATTTTTGTGTGGAAGAAAAGACTTAGATTAGTGTCAACAGAGTGGTGGTCCAATCGATCATTTACTGTAAATTAATTAGTTAAATTTCTGATTAAATTTTTTCCTTTCTCATGATATTCGTTTTTTTGACCCATGTTGTTACTTTTGTTAATTGCGAGAAAACTATAAAAGATATCAGAATTCCGTTTCTTGCATTCAAAAAAGAAGTTTGAAAGTATCTTGCATATAAAAATTGTCATGATAAGGAAAGGGGGTTACTGAGATATTAATTTTTAAAAAATGCGTCATTTTTTTCGGACCACCCGAATATATATATATATATATGTGTGTGTGTGTGTGTGTGTTTTTAACTTCCTCCTCAACAGCAAAGGTCATGTAACAAAGGATATACTGTATATATATAAACTGAATAAAGACTGAACTTACAATGTGATACATTGGAGAAATGTGATTTGTACTTTGTTGATATTAATCAGTGGAATGTGAAGCACAATTTATGAATAACATCCTTTTCGTTTCAGAATTAAAGGAACTTTGAATAACTCGAAATTTATCAGTTTTCATTCGCATATCGAATTCAGTCATAATTTATTGATATGACTTCGCACGCATAAGGATGAACGCTCACTGAAGCGTATACATACTTACGCGTTTAAGTACCGAAAATTATCTTGAAGCGTTGTTTTAATTCATCATTTTCTTACATGCACGTTCGGTCATACACCTGTGAAATAGCTTCCATTTAAGGAACAATGACCGAGGTCATAATTTTATTTCTGTAAACATTTTATACGTCGTCGAAATTAAATTTAGTTCTTATTAAAAAATAATGACGTTTAAATAATAATAATAATAATAATAATAATAATAATAATAATAATAATCCAAGAAGAGAAAATTCAGTAAATACTGTATAAGTCAATGGCTGAGTTCATCCCATTTAAAGGCGACATAATTATGATTAACTGAATCTTTCAGAATTTCATATGCAACGAAATTAGGATTTGAATATACTGTAATTATGGCTCTTTGTTCAGAGCCATTTCATAGAAACGAAACGAATTCAATTTCTGTGGTGACAGACGTTTCAATAACCTCTATATACTATATACCCATTTTGGCGACACAAACAATTCTTAACAATCACAGAGGTGAACAGCGGGTTTTTTTTTTGGGGGGGGGGGGGGGGGGGTTGCGTTAGCTTTAATCCAATTTTAACTAGACATGACATAATAATATAACCTGACCTGACCTAAACCTTTTATTCTGAACGAGTCAAATATAGAATAAACTCATTCTGCATTATAAAAAAAAATCTGTTATTTAAACCTGAATAAAGATTAAGCACAGAAGGGAATACGCTAAAGAAATGCGATCTGTATCTTCCTTCTTAAACTAACCTAACCACGAAATTGCGAAGGGAGTGATTGACAACTTAACGTGTATTTAATGTATACAAAGTAAGTGTGAAAAAATTTATTTTCCGTCGGTAAAGGGGGTAAACAGCCTCTTCCCATATATATAATTGGTCACCTTAACGCAACACCCGCTAAACCCTTTATGGAAAAGAGGTTTCCCCTGTGGTTGAATGAAATCGTCTGGCGTTATCGAAACAAAATCAGTAAGGTAACCACCCTGCCTTAAAGGGTTAAAGTTTGCTTGCCCGAAGCTGAAAAGGAAAGAGAGTTCATTGTGAATTGGAAAAACGTCTCCGTAACTGTGTGTAAAATGTAAATGAATTATTATATTCATTTATACAATATACGACTTTATTCTAACTGAATCGTCCATTTTGTATAAGCAATCAAGATAATCTTCATAAGAAATGATTTTATTGTACCGAGCAAGAAAATATTCTTCGAGAGAATATGTTCATTATTTCCTCGTTATTTCCTAGTTTTCGATCAAGCAACCTAAATCCAAATTTCAAAGAAACTTCAACTTGTTCTTGAAAAGCCGACTCTTCTTTGCCCGAGAGTGAGGAACGGATTTCCCCAACATTTTAGGGAAGTTCGAATTGTACAAGAATAGAACGTTAAATAGTGGATACAAAAGTAGTATTATATTAATCACGCAAATGATGCACGCATACTACTTTTTTTCACTTTGGGCTATGTTTTTCACTGGAATTGAGCATCTGTATAATGGATGTTCATAACGAGAAATATTTGATTAAATCTCTTGATAAAAGTTGTCATTTTCCGTGAAATCTTGATAAGCTTCGCTTTTTATTGAAATACACTTATCTGATTTGCTTTATTTAAACAATTAATTAGAACACTTATAATAGAGGATAGTAACCTACTATATTTTCACTATACTTAAACAAACGATTGGACTAATACAGCATGAAAATAATAATGATAATGATAATTTTATCCGGAAGTCGATCAAACTTTAACTAAAATTAAAATAATCATAGTTAAAAATAACTTTAAAAAGTAAAAAATACGTTTTGAACATTTTCAGTTGTCATAAATTAACAAAAATAATTTATTACTTTATGAGATGTAATGTTAAAAACATTAATTTCTTGAAAGTTATTTTTAACTATGATTATTTTAAGTTATGACTTACGTAATTTGGAGCTATTGAAGATAGGGATTCCAGCCTTCTTTAGTTAGGCTTATAAGGCTAACTAACGAAATATCACGACCTAACCTAACCAATCGTTAGGTTAACTGTACGCCCTTGACGATTGGTTAGGTTAGGTTAGGTTAGGTTAGGTCCCTACTCTTCAATAGCTCCCGTAATTTAACCATACTAGCCTAAAAATAGCTCAATTACAAAACTTTTTACAGAAAGGAAAAAATGTTAAGTATTCCACCATTTTATTTGGGGTAGCCGAGTAGACGGTGTGGGAGAATCACATCCTCCACCAGTTTTATCAAACCATACGCAAATTAAATCTTTTTTTTTCCCCAAGATTTCAAAACTGAGGTGTTTAGGTCAACTATACTAAAATGTATGAAATTAACTACCGTTTAATTAATCAAAAGCTGAACATGAACAAAAAATAACAAAATTTTCAACATTGTAAAAGGTTTTTCGTGATTTTAGGAAAACCTTTTACGTGGTTCGGTGAATCCTCTCCGAAGATTTTATCGATGCTTTCAGATCCGAAAGAGTACAACAGATTTTATACTAAAGTAACAACAATAATGTCTGAATGTATACATACGAACACTGGAGAAAGAAATTTTTAAAAACTCGACTTTTGACAATATTCGGTCAAATCACCAATATTTACCATTAAGTCCTACTACAATAACGACGGACTAAAAAGTTATGGAGCTATTGAAGAATAGGGACCCCAGCCTTCTTTAGTTAGGCTTATAAGGCTAACTAACGAAAATATCACGACCTAACCTAACCAATCGTTAGGTTAACTGTACGCCCTTGACGATTGGTTAGATTAGGTCATGATATTTTCGTTAGTTAGCCTTATAAAGCTAACTAAAGAAGGCTGGGGTCCCTATTCTTCAATAGCTCCAAAGTCATATAAATATGAGACAACATCAAACCTTTTTATTTCTATCTGCGAGTGATTATTTTTGTCCAGGTTTGACTGCTAATTAATAATCATCCTTTTCCGGTCCTATTATTTATTGAAAAGAGAAAAGTTCACCGTCAATATTTGGCCTAATAATACACTAACGTCGAGTTGACGTCTATGTATTATTATACATTGCGCGTTTATTTCTACGTTCTGCCCACGCAGCGTGCCATTTTATTAATTCTTATACTTTAAGTAATAGCTAATAATGAGTTATTATTTTGCGTGTTGAATATTCGTATCAATCATATTCTTGGTGAGCATTTATTAAAGTAACAAAAAAAGGCATAGCCCTTATTCTGAAGTTACGTAAGATCTAATTTCTAAACTTCAAATATGCTCATGGTACGCTTATAATCTTTACTCTGTATACTAAACCGTATAAAAGAAACTTATTTATTTATATTCGTATCATTTGAATGCGTGGAAAGTCTTCAAAGGACGAGAAATACTTTGAACGGGAAGGAAATGTTTTTTGAAGCGACGTACATCTATAATTTAGAAAAGCTGTAACCGCTTTAACACTCAAGCAACCATCACTCGCCATTTACGCAGTTCACGTACAAATAACTTCAAATGTCAATGATCTGTACCCAATTTGTAAAAGTTTTCGTGTTTATTTTTAAAATAAGTTCGAAAAGTTTATTTTCAATGACATAAAAATAATCATTTTTAGTATTTACGATCGTATCGTTACGTCATCAAAATAGATAATTACTGCGATATTTTACATCAAATCGTAATGCTTAAAACAACAGCTCCTATAGTACGATAGAATACTGGGTACACGCCATTACATTACTAAATGCATTACTAAATGCGTGAAGGCCTATACTATACTAATAAAAAAAAATATCTCATTACCACTCCTGATAGCAAACAAACATTTCCAATAGCGTTTCCTTTTCAATAAAGTGTCCAATGTAGACCAGTGTTTTCCTCTTTTCACCTTGAACACCATAAAACAACGTCTAAAAATGGCCTTTAACTCCCATTAAAATTATTTATTAGTATTGTGGAGTCGTCTGCTTTAAAAAGCTCTCTCTCTCTTTTACTCGTCTCTCTCTTCTATATTTTACTCCACTTTTTCTTACACTCTCCTCTCTCTCTCTTCTCTCTCTCTCTCTCTCTCTCTCTCTCTCTCTCTCTCTCTCTCTCTCTCTCTCTCTCTCTCTACCCTCCTCCCTCCGTTAGGTGACCTTTTTAAAAGCATGTGGAACACTCATAAATTTTTATTGCCAATAAACAATATTGTCTGATTTTCATCTCCGATTTGTCACTCCGTAGACTGCTGGTCGAAAACACGATGCGGTTGGTCCCTTTCACAACAACGTTTATAACTATTTTTTAATAACGAGAATACATCAAGCTCCTTCTGAATGTGTACGTTCAACTTATGAACATCATTCGTATATGAACAATTACATCATGCTTATATTAAAATTCTAACAATGTACAATTTTATATATTTCACAGATACAATATATAAAGCAATATTTTGTAAAAACTTTACACCTTTTTCTTTCTGTATATCTAAACCTCAATCTATACAAAAATTTGTGTGCCGGTTTATATATATATATATATGCTGCAAACCCACAAGGAAAAAGAAAAACGATTCCAAGGCCTTTCGTGTATTCAAAGCTACACCTCGTCAGGGAATGAAGATAAACGGCGAGATACCCATAAATATATACAATGTACAGGAAAAACAAAACAATTAGCACATACTTAACAGGGGTTAATGAGAGGCAAAAGAAATTTTAACATGATATCGTCAATTTTATACGTCCCCGCACTGTTATTGAAATTGCTTTTGAAATGAATAAATGCACATTCTAGAATATTTCGTTCTATTATATCTCTGTTTTTAACAAGCGCTTTAGAACTACCCCACTTGATGCTATGGTTACATCTATACATATGGTTAAATAAAGCATTGGAAGTATTAGCTGTTCTACAAGCATATTTATGCTGTTTTACCCTAATATCTAACGTTTTACCGGTTTGGCCTATATATACCGAGTTACATTGTGTACATCCGATCGAATACACACAACCAACAACATTATCAGGGCTACTCTTTATTAGGCGTGATTTAACAGTATTATTATACTTAAAGATTACATTAATGCCAATTGCTTTAAGTACAGTTGGAAGGTATTGAAAATTAACATGGTAAGGTAGGCTAAGGATATTTTTACGCTGAAATTCCTTTACAATTACATTATTATAATACCTATTCTTGGCTTTCTTAAGACAGTTATCTAAAAATGAAATAGGATAACATAATTTAGTACCAATATTCATGATATTGCATAACTCGGAATCTAAAAATTCAGGACTGACAACTCTCAATGCTCGAAGAAACATAGCAGAGAAAATAGAGGATTTAATCGAAGGATGATGGTCAGAATAAAAATGCACGTAAGAGTTATTATTAGTAGGCTTACGGTAGACTTCATATTTGAACTGATTAGAGCATCTCCAAATTTTTAGATCAAGAAAAGATAGGCTTCCATCATTTTCTTTTTCAACTGTAAACTTAATAGATGGGACTAAATTGTTGAGCCTACCAAGAAATAAGTCCACATCCAAATTATTAGGCCAAAGGCATAAAATATCATCTATATACCTGTACCAAACCAGGTTAAAATTAACAATCGTAGGCAAAATTCTACTTTCAAAAAATTCCATATATAAATTAGCCAGTACAGGTGAAAGGGGATTTCCCATAGCCAATCCAAACGACATAACATAAAACTTATTTTCAAACTGAAATTTACAATCTTTGACACAGCTTAATTAACTCCATAAGAGTGTTGTGTTGAACAGGGAAAGAATATTCAGAAATCTTATCTTTTAAAAAATCAAGTAGGTCATCAACAGGGACTTTTGTGAATAGCGAGCATACATCGAAGCTTAACAATTTGAAATTAGGGTCATTAGGGAACTTCAGTTTGTCAAAAAGATCCATGCTATTTACAATATGTGACTCAGAAATAGAGCCAACTAACGGTGTTAATAAACTAACTAACCATTTTGATAGCTTATAGGTTACGGAGCCCAGTGAGCTAACAATAGGCCTCATGGGATTATTAACTTTGTGTGTTTTTACTAAGCCGTACAGATATGGTAGTGACGAATTGATACTAAGAAACTGCTGTGAAAGCCCATTATAGTTATTTTTTAATATTTCTCTTAATTTTCTGAAACATTTTATTAACATCCTCCAATGGGTCTCTATTTAGATTTTAGAGGTTTGTACGTGTCACGATCACTTAATAACGTATTCATCTTTTCAACATAATTTTCTCTGCTATGTTTCTTCGAGCATTGAGAGTTGTCAGTCCTGAATTTTTAGATTCCGAGTTATGCAATATCATGAATATTGGTACTAAATTATGTTATCCTATTTCATTTTTAGATAACTGTCTTAAGAAAGCCAAGAATAGGTATTATAATAATGTAATTGTAAAGGAATTTCAGCGTAAAAATATCCTTAGCCTACCTTACCATGTTAATTTTCAATACCTTCCAACTGTACTTAAAGCAATTGGCATTAATGTAATCTTTAAGTATAATAATACTGTTAAATCACGCCTAATAAAGAATAGCCCTGATAATGTTGTTGGTTGTGTGTATTCGATCGGATGTACACAATGTAACTCGGTATATATAGGCCAAACCGTAAAACGTTAGATATTAGGGTAAAACAGCATAAATATGCTTGTAGAACAGCTAATACTTCCAATGCTTTATTTAACCATATGTATAGATGTAACCATAGCATCAAGTGGGGTAGTTCTAAAGCGCTTGTTAAAAACAGAGATATAATAGAACGAAATATTCTACTGTAGAATGTGCATTTATTCATTTCAAAAGCAATTTCAATAACAGTGCGGGGACGTATAAAATTGACGATATCATGTTAAAATTTCTTTTGCCTCTCATTAACCCCTGTTAAGTATGTGCTAATTGTTTTGTTTTTCCTGTACATTATATATATTTATGGGTATCTCGCCGTTTATCTTCATTCCCTGACGAGGTGTAGCTTTGAATACACGAAAGGCCTTGGAATCGTTTTTCTTTTTCCTTGTGGGTTTGCAGCATTTATTCATTTCACGTGTTTTATTGTGAAATTCATCCCATATATATATACGTACAGTATATATATATATATATATATATATATAGCGTATTAGTAAATGATTTACAATATTTGCAATGGATCTTTGTTTTAAATTAAAGCAGAGTCAGTACCTTCATAAATCTTAGTAAAAAGAAAGATTGGGCCTAAAAAAGAAATTCGTTTGATGGGATTTGGGTGTTTCTCTTTTAAATAAATTGAAGACCGTAATTCAAAGCGGCAATTATAAATCTGACCAACGGTGAGAGTTGCCGAATCAAGAACAGGGTGTTGGTGTTGCTTTAACTTTGCAACAATATACCAATGAAGATATATGGCAAAATATACATATACAATAATAAAAAAAGTCTTCATCACTTCTTATGGGTAGTTCACGCCCAAAATCGGCGTCTATGCACAATCTGGTATATATTATCTGGCTCCAAGGATACCTTTTCCGGTTTTAGTTCTGGAAATGTTTACTATTCTGAATTATTCTTTGGTAAATAATTAGTTTCGAAAGAAATTATGAATGGAGCTCGAACAAAATTTATGAACGCAGATACAGCTTAAATTTTACCAATTAACAATCTACCTTGGCTAAGAAGCCTCATTAACAGAGATTTATACACTTCGAAACTGGCATATAACATGTACTACATATATACATGCCGCATTATTATTATTGAGATTTTAATTATTGTTAACGAGATTAGCCTGAAGCGAACAAACCCGGAACTTCAAAAAATAAAAAATAAAAAAGTTTAGGGGCTATAAAAATTGGATCACAAAAGAGGCATTTTTTCCTTTCAAAACTAGTTTATATTCGCTGCTATATAAGTTATGGAGGTCAGACCTTTTTCTCTTTTTTTTTTTTCTTTTTGGCGTTTAAGGGGGTTTCCCTAATTTGGGTTCAAATTTAAAGAAATTAACTCCTTAAATATTATCCTCGTTCGTCAATAAAAATCTTTATGAGCCTTTTTAAAAGTGCCAAAGACGGCGTCATTTGTTCTGGTTGGGAATTTGATTTTGTAATAACCCGTATATGTGAGTGTGGAACTTATTTATAATTTCTACTTCTGAAATCGTGATGCGGTCCGCAGACTGAAACAGCAACTATTCAAAGTAGACTCGAGACAAAGTGATATGAATGGACGCAAAATTCTAAAAGACACTGAAGATTTCCACTGCTGAAAAATTCAATATAAATTAATTAACAGAACAATAAGATTGCACAACGTGAAAGCAACTTCTTTATTTGCCAAAATAGCTTCATCGAGTGTTGACGCTGCAGTCTCTGTCTTTTCTTTTAACTATATACTTATACAAACACTATACGGTGCTACTGTAGTATGCGGTCTACCTACGATTCGGCGGTCTACCTTTTAATTATAGCTTCTTATCTTCTTATTATTTTATTATTAGGTTAATTGTACGCCCTTGACGATTGGTTAGGTTAAGTCGTGATATTTTCGTTAAAACTAACGAAAATATCACGACTTAACCTAACCAATCATCAAGGGCGTACTGTATGTAGTATGCGGTCTACCGTTAAGTATGCGGTAGTAGTATGTTTAACTTCTTTAATAATTCCTTAATTGTGTAAATTAAATTATAATTCCTTTCAATTCATTTTCAATTCCTTTTAAATATTTTGAACGGTAGACCGCATACTACAGTAGAAACTTAACGGTAGACCGCATACTACAGTAGAAACTTAACGGTAGACCGCATACTACAATAGAAACTTAACGGTAGACCGCATACTACAGTAGCACCCACTATACCGTAGCGTGAACGAATAGCCTTATAAAATACCCAGGCCAATGAAAGATACTATAGGCTATATATATTGAAAATACAACCGACTGTTCAATGCCCGACAAAGAAGGGACGAAGTGAAAGAATTGACTAACCACAATGTAAACAGAACCGTGGGTCTTGAGAAATTGCATCAGATACGTTAGGCAAACGCTGTAAAAGAAATTAAACTCGCATATTTTATTCCGTATGAAGAAGGAACATAGCTGCAAAAACCTACACAACACTGAAGTATAGAAGGTAAGTCAGCTTGACAACCTATATGCGTATGGGAATCATATCTTTAAATAAAATTTAAACTGCGCCAGCGAATAGGCCTACAAAGTCCACTTCAAGTCACAACATAAGCAGAGAGCTCACTATATCGCAATGAATCTAAGTTGGATTTAAGACTTAACTACCAAATTTCATATTTCTGGAACTGTAAAATATTCAGAATGAAATATAGACCAGTGGTATTCTTGTCCATCGAAATTTAAAAACATATTTCAAATTAAAGTTAATAAGTAATTACTAACTGTAAAAAAAAAAAAGTCTTCTGTATTAAACGTAACTAAAAGACTTCATCAATTTTAAGTTGCTTTCACAGTACCTTCGTAAACATGCTAAAGTGTTCTATTAGAGTTTGAATCGGTGTAAGCCTGTAAGACAAAAAAATAGACCAATTTCAGTTGCTGTAGAGCCTATTTTCTACATCACTTTCAAGCAATGTCCTTCAGAAATGTTAAATACGTCTCTTGACCTTCACCTCCTCTTTTTATTCCATTTCATTCCTACGGACGAATACCAAAAATCCGCACTCAAATGGTACAAATGGTGTAACATCAGGCGGCAATGGCTTTCTTCATTCTGGGGATTAGACTAAATAAAAGTCATTTCAATGTCAAATAGCGACGACAACGGAAGGTTTTAAAATATGGAGTCAAGTCCCTAATTATTTAACATGAAGACTAAATCAAATAAGAGACATTATGAGCAATAAATACTACACCCAATTTATAATAAATCTTAATTCATTTATCATCATAAGATATTTTATCAAAATGTTTTTTAATTAAAGATTTCGTTGCGCTTATATTTAATTTAAAACTCATCTTAAAAAAAAAATAAAAAAATAAAAATGGCTGCAGGGAATGCAGAGCAAAAAAATGGACTTTAAATAAAGAAATCAGGTTTCATAAGCGAAATCAACTCCCTTTGATCACGTTCTCTCGTAATGAAAAGTATCGAGGAATATGCATAAAAATTGACTCTTGTGGAAAGCAATTAACATACAAGAAACACCTGTGACTCGTGACGTCGTTATTACCTCGAATGAAAGCCGTATTTAATTCGTGTTTAGCGGGTTAAAAATGTGGTTACAAAGGAGAAATTCAGTATGAATACGTGTTCAGTAGCTAGAGTTACGAAACAAGTCATTACGCTACTTGAGAGACACGCACACACACACATACAACAATGTCCACGTATACAAATTAACTTCAATAAATGAATGTAAATGATGGCAATTTACTTCTTAAAAAGAAAAATTAAGCCTTTTGCTTCATTAAAGAAAAGTAGAGTTTCGTAATTTCCACAAACCAGATAACACACATTCGTGATTAAACGCATCACTGAGTTTCTGTCCACTTTTAAAGTTCATATAAAGACTGTACGACTCCACAGTACGACAACTTAAATCTACATTTGAAAAAAAACGAGCGGGGTCGGGGTCGGGGTGGGGGGAGAGGAGGTTAAGATTGCAAACAACTGTATTTGGACATCGATTTTAACAATCTTTACAACGACGCCTATCATATATATATATATGTTCCATATTAATTCAACAAAGATAGGGCCTACAAATAGCTGCAAGTCAATATATACACACACACACACACACACGTATATATAACCTTGGTTTTGCTTCCGCCCGAATTGTTCATTCTGACGAAGGTAAAGCTTATTACTCCACTTTAGATAGCTTAACGTAGAATCTGAACCACGACCCACCACGGGTGGTCAGAAATTATAGTCCTTGCCCCGACTCGATCTCACAACATCCCGATCAGCAGCCCAGCCACTAGGCTACCCAGGGTACCCACTTATCTACCAACCAGTTTTTTTATTCACGGAAGGATGAAGAACTGGGTTTGCTGCGTGTCGACTACCGTCACCGGGAATCGAACACGGGGCCGGTGGATTCATAATCAGCAATGCTAACCACACACCACCATATATATATACACAGAGTGCTCAAAAAAATGTTACCACTTGTATGGCGCTAATATGTCATTGCTTAACACTTCTAGGTTGAGTTTTTTTTGTTTATGTAATTATTTGTGCGTTTATTTGCTTGTTTTTTAATAATAATAATAATTTTTTATAATAATAAATACACAGTACAGTACTGAAATATATTTTCTGAAGCACCCCCAAACTAAGTGGTAACTTTTTTGAAGCACCCTGCATAATGTGTGTATATATATATATATATATATATGACCTAATGTTTATTTTAAACAAATGTGCGGATTGGACCAATCCATTTTATTATGTACATTTTAATGTATTACTTTAAGTAAATAATGATGCGTATTTTCCCAAAAGAATGCAAAATATACGTAAGATATAATTTTTCAATTCCGACATACAAAACAAAAGAATAGCAGAGGTTATCGTTCAGATCGGATTATAAAACGTTGTCTTCCTTTTATGAAAATTCAATTGTTTAAAATTGTTGCTATCTACAAAAGTGGGACTGCGGATGCATGACTAAACCTCCCAAAATATAAAATCTCGTTCTGCCTCCGAAGAAATAGCGGAATAGCGCGGAATTCTGAAGGAAAACAAGAGCTAACACGATGACATCATGTCTCAAATTTGAAGAGAGAATCAGAATAAGTAGGAGGAAATTTGGTAAACACTCCTCGAGATCCGTCGCTTCGTTGTTGGCAGCATTCCTTATGAGTCCTGATTCCTTGTTTTAAAAAAATCATCTCCCTTTTCCGCATCAGGATACGATATGAAATTGAAACAAGAATCATAACTTAAAAGGCTCCGAAATTGCATAGTACAACTTTCTGAAAATGTGATCGTAAACGAAGTAAAACTATGATATCGGTTTCTGGCCTATACTAGTAATCCGTGTAATCTACAGCAATATTTAAAATGCATAACACGAAGACAAATATTGAAAAAAAATCAGGTTCTATAAACCGTGCCACGACGTGTAAAACTTAGAACGCTGCTACCATATACAGTACACACTCTCATTTTACATCCCACACAAATAATTATAGAAAACCCTAATTACTTTTTTAAATATTCTTTATGATAAAGGATGAATATATTACATTAACATTTGAAAATATTAAAACTAAATAAAACAACCGCTATACCTATCATTAAGCGGACATAAATACATTATTACCAGCTAGGATGACTATATTTTTCTTGTATAATACCACTCTGTGAGAAGAGGTAAGAGTAATTTTGAAGATTCAAAAAGATTAAATTTTCTTCCAACAAAAGTTACATTATACATCCCTGCCTGAAATGAGCTTTGCTCATAGTTTTCAACGTCAGAAAACTTGGTAACAAAAGAGGAAGTACATTTAACCTCTAACCTCCACAAACAAATTCCCACGAAAGTCGGTAAAGAGCTTGGCTTAAGTTATGTTCGCTTCAAGTGCCTTCAAAGACCAATTTCTCACTATGGTCGGACCCTCATCAGGAAAACATGGGCGTGAAATTTTGATAAGACAAAACGTTTTCAATACATAGTCGCCCTAAAATGTTTCCATTACATTACTTTTTAATTGCAAGTTGAGATCTGCCATAAAAAATTATAATTACACAAATCCGGTGAAAGCTATCAATTATTCTCGTGTTTAAGCAATTAAGTTCTCTGTTTTCCAACTGTCATAAGTTGAGCCACACCCTCTTTGCTTGAGTACTTATAAAACTTTAGTATTAATTATACTATGAAGAGAGGGTGGTATTCCTGATGCTCATTTCCCCATCGTTAAACTGCTCTTCTTCCCTACTTCATGATCTCTCTTCTCTCTCGTAAAAAAACCAAACGTTATTAGAAGGAAAGAACTGAGCGTGGAACAAAAGAGAATTTAGATGAAACTTCCTTTAAAATGGTTGTCTTGTTGGTCCAACAAATAGGCCTTACTTGCCCACAAAACACACAAATAGGAAGCTGCGGTGGGTATGTAGCCGTCACTCTATTATTCCTCTGAAAGGGCAGCGCTGCCCTTCGCTAGACCTCGTTATTCAACCGCGGATCAGCATCGCCTAACAACAGCGCAGCACTGTCCCCTAAAAGCGCAAACAGGACTCGCACGATTACAAATTTGGCAGCGAAAGGCCACCATGTTCGCGTACGGATGAAAGAAACGTTAATATCAGATACCATTTTAGCTTGGTCGAAATCTTCCCACCAACCAACGAGGTTATGAAGCGGAAGAAAACAGATTATTGTAAGGAAGTCGTCATGAGCCAAAACTATGTAATACGCCCATACAGCTAGCTGTGATAGGCCTTCCGGTAAATAGAAACTAATTTTGTTCTTATTAACACACTAATTAAAGAAGGTATACAAAAAACTAATTGAAGGGTTAGAACACAAATTAGTTAAATCCGATGCAATACCTTGTCCAAAGCCTTTCTATTTCACTATCAGTTTGAAGCAATAACGGACGGAGAAAACTACTCCTACTGAATCCAATTAATTTCAATGAAATTCCGTTGCCCATTTCCGATACAATGACCAAAGTGAAGAGATTTACGACGACGCGAAACCAATTTCCATTCAAGATCCATCCAACAAATACATTCAAAATGGGACTTCACTTTATGTTAAATACGGATAACGCATAGGATTCCCCCCTCCCCAACACACAAATAGATTTCATTCATTTACTCGGGTAATGGTTTACTTTATTTAATCAAAGAACAATATACGAGTAACAATTAATTCAAATTAATTCAAATAAGCGCATGCAGCGTCGTGTCTTAAAAACGAAAATTTGAAGGTTATTTGGGGTCAACCAAGTGCCTGAAATGCCTCCTTTCACTCGATTTCAAAATTTTCCTTTTAAGACTATCGTATAAATTATCATTAACGAGGTTGCATTTTTGGAGTTGAAAAAAACATTCGTAAATCGACAGAGATGTCAAGAATTCTGCGCAATGCCATTTGGACTCCGGATTAATTTAAGAAAAGTATTCTAAGCAATTGTTTTAAGTTACACCAAATTAAAGGAAAGTTACAGAACTGAAAAATGGTAAGATTTAATTTAGAAATAAAGGTTCGAGTAACAATAATTACACCAAACACACGGTTAATATTTTTAATGACTCTTGCTCCGGAATCTTGTCTTACGAAGGGGAATGATGAAAAATACTCTCGACGTAAGATGCGAGATGTTTGCTCCATTGTTCCGCAAATTAAAATCGCAAAAGTAATAAATTTACAATATTGCGTAAATATATGAGTGAGATATAGTATAAAGGAAGGAGGCTGCGTAGAATTGTATTTATTTTATTCTAAATTCTATTTATTTTATTCTAAATTCTATTTATTTTATTTTATATCTATAAAGAGGATTACTGACGCGAGGATTATTCTAAGATCTTGAACTTCTCGAATAAAAATCCGATTCTTCAGTCTCGTAATTATAAAGTTTTAATTTTCCTTTCTTGAAATCGGATTAACGACTTTCGTAATTTTTGCTCATTACGAACAGTTCAATTAATTAAGACGTTTACGCGTATCGCGAAGATTTGTTTTATTGGAAGAATAATGGTCCAGAGCTAATGTTATGCAAATCCATTTCTTCGCCCATTCCGGGGGCTCCTCCCTGTCCTTTTTCCAAATATGCGATGGCGAATAAATTCGGTGGAAAGGTTAATAATAACGCGCTTGCGATGAGAAGCGCCCAAGCAAGAAAACTTCTCGTTAATGAAGGGCAAAAGAAAGCCATTACGAATCAGATAATGGAGAGGAATGCGAGGTCAAGGGCTGCAACAAGTCTCAGATCTAAAGGAGGAGGGGAGGACGGGCAGAGGCGGTGGTCAAATCCGCCTGCCCTTCAACCGAACGGGACTGACTCTGGAAGTCGCCTCGCTGTCTGGCTCATTCGGCAGCCAAAATCATCCGGAAGACGTGAGCAGACCATAACTTCGACTCCAAAGGTTTTGCGTATTTCGCCATCTGGAATTAAAAGTTCCTTCTTTAATTTAATCCTGGTATTATGGTTTCAAGTACCGTGGTTCGCACTCGGTTCACTACCTGACTGCAAGTGGTTGTTACACGACACTAAATATATTGCACAGGCAAAGTAAGAAGAAATACTGGGAGTGCAACAACCCGCGTACAAAACTGAAATTTTCTTCCTTCTGCTCTTTGGCACATAAGTAAATATAAATAAAATTAAAAGTACTTAAAGCTGACAAAAAAAAACGAGATCCAGTAGTAATTTTGTTGTCTCGTTTAATAATAACTGTACAGCGATGGGGTTGCTAGCTTATCCTTTAACGGAGGGAGTTTTTGTAAGGTTAAGTCTGAGTGCGTAACGGTAACTCTTTAATTAATCCAGACGTCGATAGAGGGTTAAACATTTGGCTACGAGTCAATCTCGTTCGCAGTAAGCACGAATCTTTTTTCCAAAATGGTCTTAATTTAAAAGTATTCCTAATTAAAAGTATTCTTAATTAAAAGTATTCTTAATTACTGTTAACTTACAAGTAGGATAATAAACTTTAAATTATTTCGTACAATTCTTTCTTCGTATTTGAAATATTTACACATTAAATTCTACTTTCCTATACTGTTATCGTATATAGAAAACCTTCCTATTTAAAATTAGTATTTAGTATCAATATTCCAGTCATGGGCGCGCATCCAAATTGAATGCGTAAAAAACTTAAAACTTAAAAAAAAGAGTAATATTATAATTATATAAAATTATTATAATTTATTCGTTATCATTTTTATATTCTGTTCATTCATTTCACGCCAATCGAAGTGCATCAAATACCCGAGGAATGACGAAATTCACTTTTGATGTTGGTGAATTGCTCGGTCTGAATTTAATGAGCTAAAAATATTGTGGATTTTAAGATACGATACAATAAATTACTTAGGGTCTGATAACTCGGGATAAAATATACATTTTAAATAAAATTAAATAAAATATTGCAAGATGTCACCAAACGCTAAAATGAGGTTCAAAAACGGAAAGGAAATCTTTGTGAATATCCCTTTTTAGTATTAATGTTTCTTTGCAACACTCTCGTGACTAATCTCTCGAAGATTTATGCCAACTTCGTTCGACATCTCTCAAGATTAGGAATGAAGATTGACATTATCTTCTTAAGGATTCCGGAGGAGATCTTGTACGATTGACGCGAAGGCATGTGGGCATTTCCTCGTTCCTTCGGAAAACCTATTCAAACTTTAAGAGGAGGTTCACAATCTTTATGAGAACCAACCTGTTACATATAGTACACTGAATACTGTTATCTTGTACGCGTTGCAAAAGCATGCAACCTACAAATAATTCAGGTAAGACACTCGTGTGTGTGTGTGTGTGTGTGTGTGTGTGTGTCCCAAAAAGGTGTCCACCTTTAACACTGGGCCAACAAAAACAATTCCCAGGACAACTAAATGAAACAGAAATCCTAATATTGTCCTCAAACTGAGATACACTTTATTTAAATCGGATGAATAGTTTTATGAACGATACTTATTAATTTTAATTATTATTAAAGAATAAAGTTGACAAAGAGGGTAATAATAGATTGAGCTGAACATTAAAGTAGTTTACAATGAATAAAAACAAATTGAAAAGAACATTAACGCCGCGAGTGTCCAATGCGTCCTCCATTAGTATCAATGATCAATTGTAGCCTCGTGCGTTACTGGCGAACTGCCGTAGATCGAGCTCATTCCACGTTGTTAAAATGCACTCTCGAATTTGATTGACATCTTAAATATGGCATTTTATCTGTAAACTTTGCCAATAAACGTCCTCGTATGAAATAGTCAACTGAATTTAAATCTAGACAGTCTGGTGACCAATCTTTTGGCGCGATGAAATCGGGACAATGTTCTTACAAGAATGCAATAGTGTGTTGGGAGTCAACTTGGGACCCATGTGATGGAGCGCTGTCTCGTTGAAAAACAATTATCACTAACTTTCAATTTCGGGCAATATCTTACTCAAGATATTGTCACAGTAACGTTTTTAATCAATTTTCACACCTTTATCGACGAAGACAATGATGTTTTTCCTAAACGAGAAACACTAACAGAAACAATCACAGCCTGACTAAAGCGACGTCTCTCTCGAAGGAGTCTGCACTTTCAAATGTCTTTTTACTTACAATAACGTACACACTATTGTTTTGTGTATTTCGAGGCCGTTCAATAGTGAAAAACTTTTCGTCCGTAAACTAAATGATAGACACGTGGTTATTTAATCAAAGACGGGGAAGCAGTCGACGGCAACATTGTATGTACGTTTTAGTTTGGACTGTTCAGATATTAAATGCACTTGGAATCGCTTAAATGTTTATAAACCAAGCTCTTTCTTTACAGTTCGATGCACTGAACTTTTTTAATACCGGTGCGATTAGCAGTTCTCTTTACACCCAAACGGGGCCCTTGCTGTACGCGGTCGTTCGTTTCCCGGCTTTCCCGGCTTTCGTTTCTCGTTTCCCGAATTTTTTCCAGCAAATGTAACAACACTACGTACAGGCCAGTGTCGATTACGATACTGTTTTACTATTCTTTTAACGCCGAAACCTTTTTCCTTGTAAAGAAGTTTGATAACAATTTTTCTTCCTCAGTTAAAAGTGCAAAAGAACAACTCGCGTAAAATAACAGAATCAACAAACTTCCTTCGTTCGCTGCCAAATCAAAACTGATTGCCGTGACACCAACACCGCTTTGGCATAGGCATACTTCACTACCTGCCTAACCTAGCCCCGTACAACCCGTAACATTGTACCAACTAATCCTACCTAGGCCTACCCTGAATTAACGAGTGATTCCAAAGTTGACCGTAAAATTACGATTTCGCTATTCAGTGACATGAATTTAGTAAATTTTTCTACTATCGTATTGTCAACTTTATTTTTCGACAAATATTGTTCAATTCGAAATTGTAAGACTACTGCTCCGACTTAAATAAACTACCTCATTTTAAGGTCAATAATAAAGAGTTTATTATTAACACTTCGCATACCTCTTAGATCTGTGAATGAAATAGCAGAGTCTCAAAATACAATAAATAGCAACTATGTGCAGCCGGTACATACCTTCTTCAACGAGCGACATACCAACGGAAACATATCTTTTTTTGACTTAAATATTAGAAACCTTCCAAGTCATTTTGACGAGTTGGCAGCCAATTCAAAACGTTACAGTATAAATTTACATACATTACTCAGACCGAAACCTGGTTAAAAAAAATAATAAGTAATGTTTTAATATACTTACGTGTAAGTATACCTATATCTACATATATGTAGGCGGAGTAAGCATTTTTACAAACACTAATCATAAAAATAAATGTATCGAACAATTAACAGGCATAAATGATCATTCTGAAGCCCTAGCAGTTGAAGTGTATATAAACATCTATTCAATATTAGGCACTTACCGACCAGCAGACGGTAACTTGCCAGAAATTATTGCAAGCATATGTATAAAACTAACTTCTAATCACATCAACAATAACCGCATTATTGTCGGAGATTTAAATATCGATCTTGTTAAAATAAATTCTAATAATAATGATAATTTCGTCTACAATCTCGTCACTACAAATGGCTTTAATTTAACCACTACTAAGCCAACAAGTACACATAATACCATAGAAAACCACTTTATTAGACCACATCTGGGTGTGGTCTTCCCTTGCCTGTGTCAAGTATACTCTTATTGCATATCACGGATCATCTACCCACATACACACAATGCTAATTAACCATTTACAAACAGTGGAAGAAATAAAAATTGACCGCAATAATAAATTGAAATTTATCAGAGAAGTACAGTATCAAGTTTTGACTGGTCGGGAATAACTGAAAGTAACTGTGTCTGTGAAATAGAAACAAAATTTAAAACAATCTCAAACACACAAATTAATATACCGGGTGTCCGAGAATTATCTGTACAAGTTTTGGCTGTTATTAAAAGTCAACCATGAAGTGTAGAAATTCCAGTGTTGTCCCATTTTACAGAGAAACTCATTAAGTTTTTTCTGATAACAAGTTTTGACAAGTTTTTTCTTTTTTGTACGCGGGTGACAGACATTGATGATTTAAAAGCAAGAATCACAGCTGCTATTGAGCGAATTGATGTGGATATGCTGCAGCGTACATGGCAACATTTGGATTATTTATCGATTGGATGTTTTGCGAATCACTGATGGTGCACATATCGAATGTTTGTAACAACGTTACTTTAATAAAAGAAACTTTTGAAAATACAGATTCTAAATAATCTTGTTTAAGAATTTTACGTGTGTTATCAAGAATTTTATTAAAAGGTGAAATTGTACAGATAATTTTCGGACACTGGAATTTCTAAAAAATTTGTCAAAACTTGGTATTAGAAAAAACTTAATGAGATTCTCTGTAAAATGGAACAACACTGGAATTTCTACACTTCATGGTTGACTTTTAATAACAGCCAAAACTTGTACAGATAATTCTCGGACACCCTGTACCTACTGTATTTAATGCTAATTTTCCTTAAAAGTCAAAACTCGTGTCAAAAAAATAATTATAACCACCATTGGATCACTCCAACCCTCATTGTAACCATAAATATAAACATTCTCTCTATACAGGGCCGGCTCAAGTCCCGGCTAACCGGGCGGTTACCCGGGGCGCAATGTGCTGGGGGGTGGGTGGGGGCAAAAACCGGAGAGAAAAGACTTAATAAATGAATAAAAAGAAATCCAAAATATAAAAGTCGTCTAACATGCAGTCAAATTGTTGAGGAGTGTGTCGTAAATTTCTTACGACAAATTCTTAACAATTATAATAGTATACGTGTTTGTATGTATATTCAAACAATCGAAACCATCAGGTTTTCCCAAGAGCGAGCTGATGTCACCACAATCAGTTGCTGTTCTCAAAGTACTCGGATTTTATGAAAAAAGCGCTTATTCAGAGGAAATATTGTGCGGGAAAAACAAAATCTCTCGACTGCTGATTGGTCCAAGTACCATTCTTCACAAATAGAAATGTTCAGATTTTTAGCTACGACGAGTGTCTGGTATTTATATCTTACTCAGAATAAATGTCATCAGCAAAACTCTACAGAGCGGCTCTGTGGCTACTGCAATTTCATTAATGAGTAGTGTCGCTAATTACTTAACTAGTTAATTATCGTTATGAAAAGGCACTAACATTGGCAAAAGAATTAGCTGCAGAACTAGATGTAGAGCCTATTTTTAAAAGTACAAGAGTAAGGCGCGAGAAAAGACAATTTGAGTATGACAGTGTTGACGGAGTTCCTACTGCAGAAAATCCAGAAAGCCCGTTCGAAAATCATATTTAATGTTATAGTAGACACACAGCCATAATTTCTTTATAAGAAAGATTCGAACAGTTACAAAATTCCAATAACTAACGAGGATTTTTAAGTAACCTAAAAGATTTACCAGGTAAAAATGAACTGACGAGTGCGTGTCAAAGTTTGGAGGATAAGTTAAAATATCAAGAAAGTAGTGAGATTAATGGCTGCGACTTACTGACTGAATTAGACATTTCAAATGCAATATTTCCCGGAGACATAAAGTCCCCAATACGAGCAGTTACATTTATCAACACAAACGAGTTGCGGGATGTTATGCCAAATCTGTGGGTTGCATTAAGGTTAATGCTTACAATTCCAATAACTGTGGCCACGGGAGGAAGAAGCTTTAGTAAGCTAAAACTGATAAAGACGTACTTAAGATCTTCCATGATGCGAGAAAGATTAAATTCTTTAGCAATTTTGTCAATAGAAAATGGCCTTCACAGAAATATAAATATGGAAAGTGCTATAAAAAAATTTTGCAGATCTAAAGTCGAGGTAAAATTATTTTAGTTAAGATAATGTATGGATTTGAATGTCTTGTTGGGTTTGATTTTTCTTTCATATATCTGTGATAAATTATTATTCCTATATTTGTAGGGTTTTTTTTATCATTATGAAAAAATTATTAAAATGGTAAAAAATCTTTCTTAAGGGCGCTCTATAAATTAGGAAAGAATGATATTATCAATGAACAAATATATAAAAGTTATTATATTCAATCGTAATATATTGTTCTAAAACCAATGAACAAAAATCTAATTCTAAAAGTCTGTAGGATTCTTTAAAGGTTTTAGTTAAGGTAAATCCTGTATCTTCGCTATCTCAGGATGGAATCTCCTACAGTGATTCCAAAGATATGGCTAATTTATTGAACGCCTTCTTTTCAAAAATAGGCAGCAACACGGCAGCAGCCATTCCAGAATCAGACAGTCACTACCAACAATATACGTCAACCCACATCAAATACATTCTTCTTTGAACAAATTCTGCCACACGAAACCTCAGCCATATTGAAAAACTTAAAAAATAAAAACGCAGCTATCAGTTCAATTCCAGTAAAAATACGTAAACTAATATCAGATAATATAGCAACCCCATTCACAAGACATATGAAAGAGTTAATAGTACAAGAAGTATTCCTTAATTACCTGAAGATAGTCAGGGTTTGTCCGGCATTCAAATCAGGCAGCCCTGATTCTCCAAACAATTACGGGACAATCTCCACATTACCAACTTTAAGTAAAGTATTTGAAAAAAATCGTATACAATACCAAGTTCTTAGCTAAACACGACATCCGAGCATAGCAAACACGCAATTTGAACTTAGAGAAGGTCACACCACAGGAGACACTTTCAACATGCTATTATTAGAAAATACTCCTCGTATCTCTAAAGACAAACTATAAAACACACAATCTTAGTTTTCCTCGATCTCAATCTTGTCACTAACAAGGGACCGAGGTAAGGAAAAGTAATGTAACAATTGTCTTTTGGAACATTAAAAACAGGTGTTTTAGGTTTATAAATTTATTATCAATAAATTTAGAAATATATTACTTGATAATATTTATAGACTTAAGACGCCTATTTTTAATGGTCCCAAAGATAACTGTTGCCTTACTTTTCCTTACCTCGGTCTTGTTAGTGACAAGATTGGAAAGACCTGTCTGCAGCCCTGAAGAAATCTTTCCCCAAAATTAATTTTAAATTGATTTTTGTAAATTCTTCCATTATAGGATCTTACTTTCGTTTTAAGGATAGATTCCCTCCCCTTTCGTGCTCGTCATGCGTCTATAAATTCAATTGTTCCCACTGCAATAGCGAGTCTTACGTTGGAAGTACCATTCAGTTACTTCAATTCCGCACTGACCAGCATTTGGGAGGTCGTCTCATCAGTAACTCAATGGAATACATAATATATAAACATTCAGTTGGATGTGACACTCCTTTTTCACCAGATAATGTCAAGATTTTAAATGTAAGTAATAACATAAGTAATCTTAGATTATTGGAATCTATTTATATTTTTAAACTTAAGCCATCTTTAAATCATAACTTTCCTGTCCCTTTCAATATTTTAATGAAAGATTTTTTTTCGTAATTGTTGTAAAATTTTACTTATCTTTTACTTTTTAGAATTTTAGAATTTACCTTGAAGATGAGGATTGTATTCCTCGAAACGTCGGATTCATATTATTAAAGTCATGCTGTATATTGCTTCCTCGGTCTCTTTTTACATTATGTCACGACACACACGCATATATATATATATATATATATATATAATATATATATATATATATAAATTGCAACTCATAAATATTACTAAACAAAAAATCGCAGTCCACTTTTTAAAAAATTACAATTCAATTAAATATGCAAAATTCAGTCTTAAATCGGGTGCAATAACAAATTATATAATTATACTCGGACAGTATTTTAAAAGTTTCCATTATATTACGTCGTGTATATATATATGATAACCTTTGGTTTGCTTCCGCCCGAATTGTTCATTCTGACGAAGGTCAAGCTTTTCACTCCACCTTAGACCTACAGTTTAACGTGGAACCCGAACCACGCCCCACCAGCAGCCCCCGCGTCTCAACCACTAGGCCACCCAGGGTATCCATTTATCTACCAACCACTTTCTTTTTATTCCGTGGAAGGATGAACAGCTGGGTTTTGCTGCGTGCCGGCTGCCATCATCGGGTCTCGATCCCGGGGCCGATAGATCCGTACTCAGCGGCGCTAACCACTACACCACCGAGGCATATATATATATATATATATATGGGATGAATTTCACAATAAAACACGTGAAATGAATAAATGCTGCAAACCCACAAGGAAAAAGAAAAACGATTCCAAGGCCTTTTGTGTATTCAAAGCTACACCTCGTCATTCCCTGACAAGGTGTAGCTTTGAATACACGAAAGGCCTTGGAATCGTTTTTCTTTTTCCTTGTGGGTTTGCAGCATATATATATATATATATATATATATATATATATATATATATATATATATATATAGGGTGAACCAAATGTAGGTGGACAGTAAATGATAACGTTTATTTTGAGAATACATATTTAATTTTTTTGTATATAATACAAAATAAAATTTAAATAAATTTAGTTATAATATTTAATATAATAAAACACAAACACCATAGTTATAATGAACACCATAGTTATAATATAATATAACACAAACCGTATTCAACCTACTGTCCACCTACTTTTGGTTCACCGTGTATATAAAATAATGCGTTTCATCTAACTGTATTAAGATTGTATCATATTCATTTGTAATAATATAAATAAATTATTATTGGTATTTCAGCACGTATTGTTTACCACTTCCTTTCTGTATTATTTTTTTTATTATTATTATTATTTCGAAGATTATCTCCATTTTCATTTATAAAAAAACAGAATTAATTATACGCAACTTAATTTTATTTTATTTTCCATTATTTCTATTTATTTTCTCATTTTCTTTCGTAAAAATTGAAGTGAATCTCAAAGATATTCGCCTGAAAAGCTCTCGCGGTTCCCAAAGGTTACATTCAGATAAGAACACCCCCCCTCCGCTAAAATTTCCCTTAACATTTCCCCTAAAATACAAAATTAAACGTTAATGTCAACATTGTGTGAACTTAAATGTGGATTTGATGTATACCTTACGTAATGGATTCTTTCGGAATAAAGATTGCTTTGTTTAATATGATTTCCGTTTTACTTGGTTATCTTTAGAAATGTGGTTTTGTTGGCCCGGTGAAAAAGGTGGCCACAGTTTTGGGGACACTGTATATTATAATATATATATATATATGCAGAAAATTTGTTAGTGATTTTTTTTTCTCTCTGTCATAGAAAATTCGCGTACATAGAAGTTACACTCATGAGGAAAAGGCCTCCCGAAGCCTTTTCCTCACGAGTGTAACTCGCTTTCATATTAGCCATTGAGTGTTATTCTACCTGCAACAACAAAAAAAAGGTCCCAAAACAAGACATCAAAATGAACATTTGTCTTAGTTCTAATGTCTTACTATTGTAATTTAAAATAAATTTTTCTATGACACCGGACTTATGGGACACCCTGTACATAATTGCTAAATTTAATGGTAGAAATGGTCCTAAAGTAGGGGTCTTTGGGACAGGTTTTGCACCAAAATTGAAATTATGAGCCAAAATTTGTTTGTTTTATATCGCTCAGTTTGGGTCAAATGAGAGACGCATCTCATTACTTCTACGTTAGGAAAAGTTAGGTTAGGTTAGGTTAGGTTAGGTTAAGTTAAACTCTCGGGTATTTTTATAGAGCCTAAAATAATTAGCGCAATCGAAAGTTACGGTTTGGCCCAAATGGAAACGATGGGAAATGAACGCGTTTGAGCGCAAACCCAATATAGTTTCTGTAACTATACTAGTGATGTTAAAAAACCGTTTTTTTTATGTCCATGTTGTTTTTTTTTTGTTTTTTGTAGTTTTTTTTTTGTTTTTTATTGTTTTTTTTGTTTTTTTCATAATTAATATAGATATTGCCATTTAATTATAAGGTATACTTTTGCAATGATATATATTATAAAAATAAATAAATAAATAATAAAATAGACCATATGGTACCAGTATAGAATGTCCTTTTCAGCCTATTTACAGAAAAAACTGGCCTCTTTCTTGCACTGAAAGTCTTGTATCTTGAGATCCATTAAACTTGCGAGAACACTGGCTGGGAGCTGACTGCCCATTGTCCAACCTTTCCAGGACTCTCCCATCCATGCCTCGGATTTTGAATCTCCCACTTAACTATCCTTTAGACCTGCGATGACATATTTTCTCCCCGAGACCATCCATACATATACATACACATACACCCATATAGATATATACCAATATATATATAAATACTTATATACACATATTTATATCTATCATATACCCCATACACACGCATACATCCAGAATTCCAGATACATACGCACGCATACTCACATAAGTTATATACCTACACAAACTCATACACCTCTATTTCGCCCTTTCATTACCTCCGAGATCATTTAGCACATACAGTAATATCCATACAGCCAAAAGAAACTGATTAAGCACAGACAGAGCAGCAAAGCTAGTATTTATATCCCAAAATGCAAAATTCCAAGAAAGTGAAGTAAAACATGGTGCTACATTGGCTTCGTCAACATCCAAATCTGCAATAAGTACCAGTACCTGTGATATTGAAACTATATGCTCTAATCAATCTAGTGATAATGATTCTTCAATGGAAATAGAATCAGATAATGAAAGTTAAACAGCATTAGGTTAACACAAAGGTTAAAGAAAGAGATGAATTTTTTTTTTTTTTTTTTTCTATTTGGAATATATATATATATACACACTGGTATTCTTGCCAATCACAATTATATATATTGTTTTATACTAGTATTACGTATTTTTTATTATGTATATTATACCAGTACCTGTGATATTGAAACTAGCATATATGCTCTACCCAGTCTAGTGATGATTCTTCCATGGAAATGAAGGTTAAACAACATTAGGTTAACAAAAAGGTTCAAAAAAAGGTGAATTTTTTTTTTTCCTATCTGGAATATATATACTAGTACTCTTGCCAATCACAATTATGTATATTGTTTGAAATGAGGAAGAATGTTTTATGTTCTAGTTAAAAAATATATATACATATAAAAAATGAGGGTTTGTTTTTCCTTTCTATTATATACTTTTTGCGTGATTCAGTTTTTCTAAAAGATGGCTACGTATATATACTAGGTATAACTGTATAAGCATGGTAGTATAGTAAATTATAGGTAATACTAATATACTTATTAGATTAAAGGAAGAAAAATATGGAATAAGTTTAAAACAATAAAAAACAAAAAAAACAAAAAAACAGACTATCTTCGTTTTAAACAAAAAAAACGACAAAAAAAAACAAAAAAAAAAACAACACAATAAAAAACGACTCACATCACTAAACTATACCCACACTGTTCCCAAGATCCGGACCCCGCAGTCCTCCTATTGGCGACCTCTGCCCTAGAGGATCTCTAATATCAACTCTCTTCTACATTTTTAATACGAGGAATAAGAAAATATTCAAAATGTCACCCAAACTGTGACACGTTAATAAAATAATTATTGATACCAAATTAATGTAAATACTTAAACTAATAAATTATTTTTAATAATCATGAAGTCGATTTAATATGGTCCTAACAAAGGACCAAAAGGTGGGTTTCTGCATTATTTGATCCGTATAAAGTTGGTATTTTATAAGGTATTGAATTAAATCCCACGAATATAATTGTATACGTCTCTATATTAAAAATTAATCATAAATTACGCTTAACATTCAACATTAAGAGTTAATAATGATCGTAAGTAATAGAGAAAGAAGGTTTTTTCCAATTTTCGATGTTATATTTAATATAAAATTAATTTTGATCAACATTAAAAAAACAGAAGACGGGTTTTTGAAAGGGTCAAATGTTATAAAAAAAAACAGGGTTTACTATATATATATATTATATATATATATATATATATATATATAAAACCTTTGGTTAGCTTTCGCCCGAATTGTTCATTCTGACGAAGGTCAAGCTTTCCACTTCATCTTAGACCTACAGTTTAACGTGGAATCCGAACCACGCCCCACCAACAGTCCAGCGTCTTAACCACTAGGCCACCCAGGGTACCCATTTATCTACCAACCACTTTTTTATTGTGTGGAAGGATGAACTGCTGGGTTTTGCTGCGCGCCGGCTGCCGTCACCGGGTCTCGATTCCGGAGTCGATGGATTTATAGTCAGCGACGTTAACCACTACACCACCGAGGTGTGTGTGGTGTGTGTGGTTCACTCTGACGAAGATCAAGTTGTTACTCCACCTTAGACGTACAGCTTAACGTGCAATCCGAACCACGACACACCAGCGAAGTCAGAAATTATAAAGTCCTCGCTCAGACGCGGTGTCACGACCTCTCGATCAGCTAAGTATAATATAAGAAGGGGCCAGGGGCGAATGCCTGCAAACACCCCCTCCCCCCGATAGAAGAAGAAGAGCAAAAATCAAGGTCCAAGATTTTCGAGATGCCAGGACACACTGTATTTGAAAGATTGGAGGTCATAGACAGGAGAAAAGATGGTTTGAGGAAGATTGTTCCAAAGTTGACCGGTTGAGTAGATGAAAGATTGAAAATACCGATTAACCTTTGCGTTAAAGAGTTGGACAGAAAAGGAATAAGAATGTGTCGAAAGTCTGGTAGTGCGTGTTTTCCTTGAAGGAGGAGGCATGCAGTTAGAGAGTTCAGAAGAGCAGTGTCCGTTATAATAGCGATAGTAAAGAGAGGGTAAGGCAGTATTGCGGCGAAAAGAGAGGGATTGAAGAGAGTTAGTAAGATGCAGTGAACTGATGAGGCGAAAAAAAGTCTTTGATTTCACTCGATTGAACCATGAGGAACGTATGGTATTCCACACAGGAGCGGACAAGACCCCTGTAAAGAGACAGCAACTGAGTCGGGGTGAAGAAACTGCGGAACCGGTACAGCACATCAAACCTCTTAGAAGCTGTTTTGGAAAGAGAGTATAGGTGACCTTTCCATGAAAGATCACGAGAAAAGGAAACACTAAAAATGTTAAGAGAAGAGGAAGAATCGAGTTGTGTACTGTTGAAGATAAGAAGATAAGGAGATAGTCGTGTGGAAGTGTGACGAGTAGACAGATGAAGGAACCAAGTTTTTGAGGCATTGAAAGCGACAAAGTTTTCTCTGCCTGAATCGGAGACTTAGAAAGAATATTAGATTAAAGAATAAAGCGTTTTACAAAGTTTTAATGACTAACTTTACTTCTGTCTAGGGCTCGCATATAACTCTGTTTTTCAATAAAGCTTTATTCATCATACAACATCTACCAAAAAAAATAAAAAATTCAGTCTCTTCAAACAGTTTCTCGACTGACTGTTCAGTGTTCACGGATAGAAAAACTAACATAACCGCCGTATCAGAACAACTGAAGTGAAAGTAAATCGTTGAATTATGTAAAATCTTGCTAAATTTAAGACCATTTCAAACTGTAAAAAAAAAACTTCCCCCAAAATAAACCTTTATTATAAGAATTAGACTCAATTTTTTCATCGCAACGAAAATTCTACTTAGTTTATAAATACGTTTTTCGAGTATCGTGTTTTGATATACGAACATTCGTCATTCTTTCGCTCCGCTAACTTAGAACAATTCTCAGGATTTTGAGGATCGAATCTTTTTTATTACAAATTGGGATTCAACAAACCCGAAACCGCTTCCGATGCGTTTTCCACCTGGATGCGTCACCTCAGCGGCCAAACTGCGCAAATACATATAAAGTCGGATACAGGCAGCTGAGTTAAAAAGTCTGAATAGCTGACGTCTAGGCCTAATGGCCCAGAATTAAAGCTAGTTACACCGAATGAATTATTAATGCAAAATACGCCCTTATGTACACCATATGCTATTATTACACACACACACACACAATTATATATAATATATAAAATGAAAAGGTTTATTGGCAGACTATAGTCCATATGACAAATATTATTAATACAATGATTAATACAATCTATATTATAATAAGAGAGCTGTCCGTCTGTCTGTCTGTCTGTCTGTCTGTCTGTCACACTTTCAGAAATTGTGAGAAAAAATTGTGAGAAAAAAATTCAGAAATTGTATTACGGGCGGCAATGTGAAGCTCAAGATTTTCATGACTGTTCTTTTCTGTAGTTTAGCCTGTCTGTTTGTCTGTTTGTGAAATTTATCCCGGGCAGTAATGGGGGACTTCGTGTTTTTTTTCCTTTTCCCTGTGGTTGTTTGCTTATTAATATCACGTGTTATTCTGTGATTTTAGTGCATATATATATATAATATATATATATATATATATATATATATATATATATATATTATACACAGGATAAAATTTAATATAACCTGGCGCACATATTTCCCCGAGGGAAACGACGCTTTCACGGCCAGAAATGTTTTTACTATGTATCCTGCACTTGAGCAGGGCGTGAAAGCGCTGGTGTTTCGGGTGATGAAATATGCGCTACGTTGTGTTACATTTTACCCTGTCGTTGCCCAATGGTCAGTGCCCGCAACAACCCTGAGCCAGAGTTTCTGGGTTCGAATCCTGATGGGGGTACTTTGCATATGTAAAAAGTGGGCATGCTCATGCGTTCCTTCGCATTTTATATATGTGTTTGTGTGTATATTACTAGCTTGCCATGTACTTACTTTTCTCAAACTCCGCAGCTACCTTAATGTATTCTGTTCAGTTAATAAGCATTGTAAATAATCTTATCCGTCATTAAAGCAGAGCGTAATGTTTACTCGCAAGAGGAGTTTCATTCTTATCAGAAATTAAAACAAATTTTTTTTTAATGCTTTACCATTTTCTCGTATGAGCAAAACAGTAACGATTTCTAATTTCGGAATTGTAAATTACAGTATTTCAAAATGGAATTTCCGTAATTTGAAATTTCTACCGAATCGTAGTGCATATTAAAGCCATTTCTTTCCATGTAAAATCCATTTCTGAGACAGAACTAAAGAAAAAAAAAAAATCTCGCCTTAACTAAACCTGTTTGTTTTCTTACGAGGACGCTCGGGCGAAACTATAAAAGGCATTCTTTTTTAATTACCGTAATTTCCTCGTGATAATATTCCTAATGACAAAATAAACGGCTTACGTTTTAATCTTGTCAAAGGACTTGGCGTGTGTCGTACGGTCATTACTCACCTGAAAAGAGAAAATATTTATTTAAAACTAAAAACATCGACCATTTAGCCGTGACGTAAAGTACAACCTCGATTTGTATTGCATTACGTCTAAAGCCAAACACTTCATGGCAAGTGTCAGTAAGTCAGAGAAAAGTAAAGGATTACGCTCTTTACTATTGTTTGCGGACATGATGACACTCAAATCCTGAGGATTTAAACCGAAGTAGGCGATGCTTAAACGAGAGGAAACAACACGAACTATAACATCATATAAAATAAAGTCTCATTTTACTTAAAATTTTCTTACACTGAAAAGTAGTAAAATGAACATCTAAAGTTGAAGAGATTTTAATATTTCTTAAGAAAAAATAGATACTTTAAACGTGGTTCAGAAGTTAAAACACGTTAGCGATGCGTTTATTATTACATAGGAACTCTTATAATTACCATTATGTAAGGTACCATTATGAAAAGCGACCCCCCCCCCCCCCCAAACAGTGTTCAACTATTCTGTTTATAATCGTGAGACTTCACATTACCCATTCATACAGAATGCGATCGTTGCCGACTGACACTGGGTTTGGACATTGTGACGAAGCATGCAAATGAAAAGGAATGCGACCGTCCACCTGGTCAGGTAATAACAACCTAGGAGGCTCGACGTGGGAAAAGGAAAAAGGAAGGCTATTAACGAAGATGATTTAACCATTACGCTTAAAACCCAATTCTTCTCTATAAAATGTTGAAGAGGAAGTCTACGAATAACGCTATTTAAAGAAGGTAATTTCGGTTAATTGTTGAGTGCGGTTAATAGCTTTCTCAACGACTCGTGAGAGAAACCAAAAGCGAAGAATGTTCCATAAATAGGGCCTATTTAATTCAACTCTTTCTTTAAAAGCGTAGTCGGGGTATTAAAGTTATCTTTTAAGCCCTTATTCGATCTTTAATCTTCTTAACAATTCCCATGGTATAAACAGAAAAACGGTTCAACCTTACGACGAGTCTGGTAACGGAGATAAGAGGTATGGGAGGAATGAAAAAAACTCTGCAAGAGCGCGAGGCGAGTAAGGGAATTAAGCCATCTCAGCTGTTGCCCATATATCTAATTTAAGTTCGCAGCGTTACTATAGTGTACATTTTGGGGGCTTGACGTGTCCATGTATACATCAGACTGCAATTTACTTATAATCATCCGCCTCTATGAATGAAGAGCAGGATATAAAAACTAAATATACGCATCATTTACAATCATTGATAGCCCTTAAAACCTTAAGACCACCCAACCTAATGAGTTGGTTTTAAATTTTTCAAAATGTTAATTACGATTTAATGAACCTTTCGTAAGTAATTCAATGTCGGTAGTTACGATTTACATGAATTATTTCATACACGTTCGCATAAACCTACTCAACGCGAGTACATTCTCATACGCAAGAAAATCATTCTAATGTATTTAAATGTAAACCGATTAAAGGCAAAACAATTTTGTACACTGGTCCTGTACCAAATACGCGAAGGTCTGTCGTAATAAGTTTATTTTAATCTATTCTCTTATGTAGGCTGATTATACAAACAAAATTGTGTGACGTTCAAAGTATTTATGAACTGCAACGTAATAAGGATGATTTAAAAAAATAGCTTCAGGCGAAGAAAAGTAAAACAAAGGTTGGGGGGGGGAGATTCCAAATTTTAACACTGCATTTAAGACTACCAGTTTTTAATTACGAGATTATTACTAAACTAAAATAACATTAGAAGACGATCTAGTATATTACGCTTTCTCAACTATTCAAAAGGTGAAACAAAATCCTTTCTACGATCTGTTCAAAATAAAGAAATGACCGCTTTTCACAATTTAACCACTAAATCGTGAACCACCTCGGGTGGTAAAAAAATCCATTAGTTTTCCGAATTCTGTTACCCATTATAATTTCCTTATCAATTTGACTCCACCTATGGTGATAAGTAGGCGAGGATGATAGATGAAGCAAATACTCATCAACTTCTTATTTATTACCTGTAGCCTCTCATTTTGGAGATTCACTCAAGAACTGAAATCGTAGATAGAAGCTGCCACAGAAATTACTTTCCGAGTTACGTACATCAGTTCTAATTAAAGAAAAAACGAATTACGCTTTATTATACCGCATGTACAATACGTTACCGAAGTCTGAATACACGACCGTAAGCCAGGTGCGGCTCAGTATATTCCGACTTTGGAGACCGATGGTACCAATTCCAGGGCCCGTTATAAATATTACGTCATCAGCCACAAACTTTAATGGAAGCGAGTTGAATTAAACATAAGCCAATTGTATTGAATAGAGACGTGGGCCTACTGAAAAGGCCCGAAGAGATTGCTCTAATATGGTCCTACAACAGCCGTGTTTATCGGTAGTCTGTTTTTTAACTCGAATACGAGCTTGGCTTCAGCAATTTTTCACTTCTATGACTCCATTCTAGTCTACTTTATTAGATGTGCAGCAGTGGATTACAAAAGTCGAGATAAACTGGGCCACATCTTCTAACTCAGAGGGCATGGTGTATCAGTTTTTGTAATCGACTGTACTTCTCATTCGGGTCTATTTCGAAGTTTCTCTTTCCCAGAAATTAATTAAAAAAAAAAATCCATTAACTGATCAAAAAATACCGACACAGTCAGTGGTTCTAAAATTTAGGATCTTGCACGGCTACTCTTTCTGTATAACACTTCCCTTCTACGAAATTAAATAGATTTTGTTATATTATATATATATATATGTGTTGTGTGTGTGTGTGTGTGTGTGTGTGTGTACCTTTGGTTAGCTTCCGCCTGAATTGTTCATTCTGACGAAGGTCAAGCTTGTCACTCCACCTTAGATCTACAGTTTAACGCGGAATCCAAACCACGCCCCACCAGCAGCCCAGCATCTTACCCATTAGGCTACCCAGGGTACCCATTTATCTACCAACCACTTTCTTTATTGCGTGGAAGGATGAACAGTTGGGTTTTGCTGCGCGCCGGCTGCCGTCAACGGGTCTTGATCCAGGAGTCGATAGATTCGTAGTCAGCGACGCTACCCACTACACCACCGAGGCGTGTATATATATATATGTTAACTGCAAACAACACACAGTATAATTAATGTAAAGAACGACGCTTGTATAGAAGAACGTTCCGCACAAGATGAGGAGGGAGAACGAACAAATGAAAAATGAGGTAACCACCCGGGAATCGAACCCGGATAGTGGATAGCATATGTGACCGGCAATCGGAAGATCCCGGGTTCGATTCCCGGGTGGTTACCTCATTTTTCATTTGTTCGTTCTCCCTCCTCATCTTGTGCGGAATGTTCTTCTATACGAGCGTCGTTCTATATATATATATATATATTATTTATTTCTGCAGCTACTCCCAAAACAACTAGTCTAACGAACAAACAAACACACACACACACACAATAAATATATTATATAGTGTGTGTGTGTGTGTGTGTGTGTTAGACTAGTTTTGGGAGTAGCCGCAGATGACTAATGAAAGATAAGGCATTTGAGCCCTTAAATTTAGGGTTTGTGCCGTTGTCTTCATAATTGTGGAGGATGGAGGGAAGGAGTTGAAAGAGGAGATGACGAACTTTAAGCGAACAAGTAGCGAGCAACCGACACAAAAAATTAATTTCATTAACTTTGAAGAAACATTTGTAGAGGGCGGCAACAAATTTGTATCTCGCTCTCCTTCCTTCCTTCCTTCCTTCCTTTATCTTTTGGGGCATTTAATGCAAATTTATGTTTTTGCCCTTCTGTGGCGGTTTGTTATTACCATTAATTATTTCCATTTTATTCATATCACTAAATTGCAAAACCTTGATGAGGTGTTGGTCATGTCCCGCAATAACTGCCGAAGTATTAATAAAATTGTTGTCATGTCCCGCAATAAATACAAAGTGTCCTTTCGAGTTAATAACCAAACGTTAACTTTACGAGACCTTCACTCGTAAAGGACGGGAAACTGTTGGAGAGAGAACGAGTTTGAAAGGGCAATACGGGAAAGCGTTTCCCACAGTCCCCCAAATGCAGTTACAATACTCTTCCGCAATAAAACAGAAACCAGCTACGATGGTGAAAATGCGTACGACATAAGTTTCTGCAAGGAAACATTCATTACCTTTGATAACACTCGGGGTTAACGACATTTGATCGACGTTACTGTGGGTTAAATTAAGTTAGGTTGGGTTACGCTTAGGTTAAGTCGTGTTATTTTTTAGTGTTGATAGAATGTTTCATCGACCAAATGAGGTTAGGTCTGAATTTATTTGTACTGTCTTATCGTGGCTTCTCCAATTTCAACAAATGTCGATAAAATATTCATCTGACTTCGCCAACTAATTCAATATAAAATAGGAAGAAAATAATATGAAAGGCTGTCTATATTGGAACATTTTTCGTTCCTACCAAGACCTCCGGATATGCGACTGTTTCCGGTAACAGAAAACAGAAAGGAAATTGATATTGGACCGAGAAGGGCTGGAAACAATAGTACAAAAAGAATATTCCCTTTTCTTTATATCCGATAATATATATATATATATATATATATATATATATATATATATATATGCGTCTCGGTGATCGTGTGGTTAGCGTCGCTGACTACGAATCCATCGGCAAAGGGATCGAGACCCGGTGACTGCAGCCGGCGCGCAGCAAAACCCAGCTGTTCATCCTTCCACACAATAAAGAAAATGGTTGGTAGATAAATGGGTACCCTGGGTGGCCTAGTGGTTAAAGACGCTGTGCTGCTGGTGGGGCGTGGTTCGGATTCCACGTTAAACTGTAGGTCTGAGGCGAAGTGAAAAGCTTGACCTTCATCAGAATAAACAATTCGGGCGGAAGCTAATCAAAGGTGTGCATATATATATATATATATATATATATGTGTGTGTGTGTGTGTGTGTGTGTGTGTGTGTTCAAGTAACGTTGTGTCGCCTCTCTGCAGAGTAAAACAATACACCCAACATAAGAATATAATAGCCAAGAGTGGGACATTTTTATAGTTTCACTTTATTAGTTCGTTTTAGTTATTTTTAACAATAACTTATGTGTAACAGAGCCTGATTTTGAGGAAGTCTTTATACTGAAATGTAACCTGATTTTTTTCAATTTTAGTTGTTTATTTGTAAAATATTACAATTTCTGTGACGTTACAATAATACAATATAATAATTCTGTTAATTTAGATTATTTATTTTATATAATTTGGCCCTTAAGCTTTAGGCTTTACTGGGCTCTCAGATTAGAGAGAAAATAATACAGTATACGATATATATATATATATTAGGAGGAGATTGTAGACACCAATCGACCAGGGAA
This sequence comes from Bathynomus jamesi, assembly GCA_023014485.1. Classification (NCBI taxonomy): domain Eukaryota; kingdom Metazoa; phylum Arthropoda; class Malacostraca; order Isopoda; family Cirolanidae; genus Bathynomus; species Bathynomus jamesi. The sequence continues at coordinate 145,451 of JAJOZX010008695.1, forward strand.
GTACTCCGAGGAGGACGTTAGGCAGGAGACAGGGAGTGCTGGAACTCCCGTTTCTCCGGTCACTGTCCTCTCTAGCTGATTTTTTGCCCGTGTCTCATCTACCCTGTGGGCGGCCCAGCACACTCTCAAACACGCTTCAACCTCTATTTTTCGCTACACATACGCGCATTTTACACACTACCTAATCTTTTGAAAATTAAAAAAAATGGTATCGCGAGCCTCGGAGGATCTTGATTTCGGCTCTCTCTTATATAGGAGGTGCATTTTTGCGGACGCTTGTCCTCGGCTCCTCCCTTCCTACACAAAAGAAAATAACGTTTAAATTATGATTAATACACAAACGAAACAACAGCGTAAATACCCAATATATTAACCTTAAAGTATTATTAATTAATATTATAAATATGAAACAAATACAAAGCCATTAATGTAGATATAATACCAAAACAGTACAAAAGAACTAATAGTTGGACGCGAGAAATGGAAAATACAGTATATGCATTTAATTCTAGATTGGAAACGAGAAATGAAGTAAAACAGTAATGTACATTCATTCAGTAATGTACATTCAATCCTATCAGTTCTTTCGTACTGTTTATTGAGAGAGATTCAATTTATTTTTAAACGAATTTACGTCCTAAAAATTTTTTTATATCGGCATTTAAATTATTCCATAGTTTTATTTCAATGAAAATGGGTAATTTTTGAGATAAAGACAATCTAAATAGAGGAATAACGGGCGCTGATGTATTTCTGGTGTGATATGAGTGGATGGCTTGACGAGTTGCAAAATATTTATTCAATGCAAGTTAATGATTTTGTTCTTGCATTTGTAAATGAAAATAAAATGTGCCAGTTTGATTAACCAAGGTTAACCTTGGTTAACCTTGGTTTCGCTTCCGCCCGAATTGTTCATTCTGACAAAGGTCAAGCTTGTCACTCCACCTTAGACCTACAGTTTAACGTGGAATCCAAACCACACCCCAACGTCTTAACCACTAGGCTACCCAGGGTACTCATTTATCTACCAACCATATTTTTTTTGGTGGAAGGATGAACAGTTGGGTTTTGCTGCGCGCCGCCTGCCGTCACCGGGTCTCGATCCCGGGGCCGATGGATTCGTAGTCAGCGACGCTAACCACTACATCTTTGATCTTTAATAGTTTTAGCTTTTTAAAGAATGCATTTTAAATGATCATGGAAATCAGCATCAGATAACCTTATTGCTCTTTCCTGGATGACGAAGATAATGTTTAAAGCGTTGTAGCAGAATTTCTCACACAAGGTGCAGTACGTTATATAAGGAAGACCAAGGGTATGATACAAAGTTAATAAAACCTGTTTAGGGACTACATGCCCAAGTTTAAACATTATAGCAACGCTCCTTGAAACCTTTTTTGCTGTATAATTTATATGGTAGTTCCACTGCAAATTCTTCTCTAGCATTACACCAACAAGTTTTGTTACAGTACATTCTTTGGATCACCTGAAGATCAGGGCCCCCAGCCTTCTTTAGTTAGCTTTATAAGGCTAACTAACGAAAATATCACGACCTAACCTAACCAATTGTCAAGGGCTTACAGTTGACCTAACAAGTGGTTTGGTTAGGTCGTGATATTTTCGTTAGTTAACCTTATAAGACTAACTAGAAAAGGCTGGGGTCCCTGATCTTCAGGTGATCCCATTCTTTTATAGCTGTTTCATCAACAGTTAGTTCATCAAGATACAAACTTCGTTTGTTACTAAAAATCATGAAATTTGTTTTATTGGTATTTATAAAGAGTCTACTGGAAGCAAGCCATTTAATAATTGATAAATTCAGTTTTAAATATGTCCTTACCTGATTTAACATCTTTGCAATAAAAGGACACAGTTGCGTCATCTGCAAACATTATGAAATATATCAGAAGAGCATGGAAGGTAATTTATATATAATAAAAATAATAGTGGACACAAGGCTGAACCCTTCGGTACACCATGTTTAACAATCATTTTAGTTGAGTAGACCTTTTTGTATTAATACAAATTGATATATTTTTAACAAATAACTTTTAAACCAATCACTGATAGCTTTTTCTAAATATTATGGACGTTTTCCAGTTTATGTACCGTTTTCTACAGTACATTACATACAGCATAGTAAACATCCTGTGCCCAAGTGACGAAAGTTATAATGTGGGTTAGGTTACGTTAGGTTAGGTTATCAAGAACTCATTTTTATCACTCATTTTTTATCTGAAAAGAACAAAAATAAATTATATGAAAAACGGTACACAAACTGGAAAAGGTCCAATATTATTGCATCCTACTTTTTACAATTTTTTTTTAAATTCTGCTGAATACAGATAATGAACACACTGGCCTGTAATTAGTTGCTAGTGCAGGATCACCTCCCCCCCCTTAAACAGGGGTGTTATACAACCAATTTTTACCATTGATAGGAATATTCCTTTGGAAATACTTTGGGTGATAATTTTAGCCAAACTTAAGGATATTTTATTTTTAACAAGCTTCACTACAGGTACAGAAATGGTATGTTATTTTTTAATTTACTAATAACATTCTGAACCCCAGTAGAGTTAGCATGAACAAAAGAAAATGAATTTAGTGGGCTGGGTAGCACATAGACTATCGATGAATGATCATTATTTAGTATCTGCGAGCGAAGCTTATCAGCTACTGAAGTAAAGTTATTTTCAGAGTTTGCTATAGAAATATCATCAGTAATTTTCTTATTGCGAACATTTAGTTTCTCTATTGAATTTTTCTTAATTTAGTTTCCGGTAAGACTGTTTATAGTTGTCCATGCGTTTTTCATGTATCTTTTGTCCTATCATTAATGTTTTAAAACGAAAATATCACAGTCTTTGTCGTACTGCAAACCTTTCATATACCAAAGAAATCCAAAGTTAACTTAGACTAACGAATGAACTAGCAAAACTGACAATATTGCCTCCGTGAAACGTGGAAAACCAGAGAACCAAACTAGATTTCCACATTGTAGTCATACGAACTAGGCTGTGGTGTATGGGTACTCCAACTGTGTACAAACGCCTGTACGTTCACATAGCCTAACACTGGATTCCTTTGTGACGACGATTTATTCCTATTTACGTAAGAAAAAATAGAAAACTAACTGCAAATCAGAGTAAACATTATTTCCACGTTGAAAATTATTTACATTTTAATATTCAGATGATTAATGTAAATTGATTGAGAAAAAGGGACCAATTCTCACAACTCGTGTATAGTGTATTTATGTATAATTACAGTGTACGAGTATAATAATAATAATGTACTATATGAACTGTATATGGTATAGGCTATTTCGCTTCTTTCAAATTATTCAAATTTTTAAAACTTCTTTCAGAGGTCCCTAAGTTGAAAGGAAGTCGGATAACAACCATAAGGAAAACTAATCATAGATAATAGGCCGCAGGCAAAACAAGCTTTTGTGTCTACATCAAACTGCAGAGTAGCAACTCGTAAGAATGTAAAACGAATTTTATAGCTTCGCTTCAAATAGTATTCTCTCAAAAGGGAAGAGATGTAATAAAATTTTTCGACTTTCAGATGTTTTTAATAATGATTAACACAGAAGTCACTCACAAGACTAATGAGAGACCCTTTGTACGAAGGACTAATTAAACAGGGCCTATAATGCTCAGCATCCGCGAGTGCCACTTCCTTTACGTACGAAGACACTACTGGGTTCTTTAAAAAAAAAAAAATGCATACTATTTTACTTAATGCAAAGGGCCTAACGAAAGGGAACAGTTTATCTAAACATTATTTATTGTTAACCACCTACGTCACTCGTAATTTCTTTCAAAATTTCTGTCAAGGCTAAATATATATAGGCGCTGACAGATGACGAAGGCCAATAGGGTGATATTCAATAGCTACAACTAAGGAACGACCTATAGATCCTCTGATACACCGGTCGCATAAGAAAGTTACCTTTTGGATATTAAATAATACCGATTCACTTTTAAATTAAATGTCAGGATGACTATAATTATTACAAATATTTTGGTAAAATGAAAAAGTTAACAGAAAGTAGCTCAAATTACGATGTTTGCCCGTAAAATTGCCTTTTTCTGCAATAACAAACTCTTACAAACGTCTTTCTCGTTTCCAAAGGAAGGCAGTTTAATATACCGTAAACCAATGTATTAAACTGAACTTGATGAGGGTATTTATAAATACGCGAATCGTTATTCCCTTTCTCATTATTATACCTTATAATGATGTCTTAGACTTAGGCATCATCCGCGCTCCGCTATTCAGAAAGTAAACATACAAATTTTAATGGAAGATTTAACGTGTAGACGACGATTCATATCCTTGAATTAACTTTTCATAAAGATAACTTATATGGCAGAGGACAAACATTTCACAATATTACCCTTATTAAAGCTTAAGAGCAAACGTGTCGCGTTTTGTATACAAATTACAAATAAGAACGCTAATGGAAGATAATGCGCGGCAATTATTCTATATATACAAGAAAGCGGGTCAATGTATAGAACCATTTCAAAACCAAAATTATTCTACTTCATGTCGTTATTGGCGAGATATACGAATAAATTTCGTAAAAGGAAGCACCACCTGTATAATAAAATAATTTAACGAGTAACATTCTATGATCTCGCTTCGGTGGCATCAGTGTTTGGCCAGTACCAAACTTGTATAAATCAAAGGGACAAAATTAATAATTAGATTTGGCCATAATTTCATAAGCGTATTTTCAAAATACACGTGGCGCAAAGATTAAGTTAATGTCGCGTGTACGGTCTTAACCGAAGGACTATTTTAAAAATATGCAGTATGTGCTACAGACTTTATATAAACACGCCTTTAGCTATTGTCGTGTACACAATGTAAAATGGCTTATTTTTCCATTATTGTGAATTCCCATAAAAAATATCTTAAAATAAAATACCATTATTCGTCCTTTCGTAAATGGACAATGACAAGAAAAGAAGCTTTTGAACGAAATGATTATAATCAATGATTTAACAGTTTATTTTAGGACTGAATCTGATGATTAAAACTGTTACAAATAAATATTCCCAGTACATGATTTTTATCTCGGAACAACATCTATCTATATATATATATACACTTCCTAGAACACGAAGCAGGAAATATCAAAAACGAAAGAAGTGAGAAGCGTTTTTATATCTTTTCATTGATATTTATTACAGTAAAACTTTTAACATCGTTTACTTTTATTTTATTTATTTCTGAAATGAAACTGGTGAACAAACAATCAATCGTTCATCGTGAGTCATCCTGAATGAAGTACGAAGAAAAATAAATAAACGTGAATTAGAATCGCTCACGTACGTGTGATGTGGCAAGAAATTTGTTCAAATGTTGCACAATTTACGTACAAGTATATAATTTGCAATTAAAACCTTAAAACTATATAATATCGTAACATCATGTCCGCTATATACGACGGGGGTACATTCACATCTTATAGTAGCTCCACCTAACTTCTTTTTTTTTTCATCTAACAGGACCCGCAATTACTAAAGAAAAAAAGAAGTTGTACCTACACGGCCTACATAGTCTTAGGAAGAGGCTAAAAAATAAAGTTTTCAACTAAAGCGTCTTTTAAAATTGACGATAGAGAGCTTAATAAAATGTTTTACTATTTCAAAGAAGGCTACAAAGAAACTCGCGTTCAAAAACTGATAATCTTTTTTAAATAAAGAGACTGGGGTGGAAAGGAGTTTCAGGTCCTGTATGTATGTATGTATGTATGTATGTATGTATGTATGTATGTATAAGAATCAATTATCTCACGGCAAAAAAAGGAAGTGGAAAATTAAAACCAGTTTTACTCTATATAAAATAGAGAGACACACACACACACACACACACACACTCTCGCATTAAAATTACAGCAAAAACACGACAAGGCTCAAAAGTAATTCAACGTCTGAACGTTAAACAAAGAAGGGGAGATGATCAAAATGTCCATTCAGACAAACGCTAATGAACGCAAGTTAAAGCATATGTTTTTATTCTACCCAAATAAATTAGGAGAGTTTATGAATCCTGCTTTCTTACGTCATCATATTTAAAAAATTTTTTATACATACAGAATGAGTGGCTTTAGGGGGGACGGACATACTAAAGAAGATATCAAGTTAGACTCAAAGGGAAAAGGATGACAAATAGCCAAATAAATAAAATAAATAATACAATTTACATAAATCAATTATATATATATATATATATATATATATGGGATGAATTTCACACTTAAACACTTGAAATGAAACAAAAAATAAAAATAAAATTTTGTTTACGCTGTACAAATATATTTTTGGCTTCTTGCCTTCAATCCCTGACGAGGTCTACTGTTGAATACATGAAAGGACTTTGAATTACCTTTCATTTTTTCCTTGTGGGTGTGCATCATTTATCTCGTGTTTAATTATAAAATTCATACCATATATACAGGGTGGCCCATAAGTCCCAATCGGTTATAATTAAAGCGAAAATCCATCTAGCGGATTTTTAAAAAATATATATTTTTTTTTAAATAATCGATAAATATTTCTAAATTTATTCTAAACCTTTTATTTTGTTTGATTTTTTTTGTATTTTCACTTTAATTATAACCGATTAGAACTTATGGGCTACCCTGTGTATATATATATATATATTGGCGTTCAAAAGTCTGCGTCCACCTCAGTTTTAGACAATTTCTAAAAATTAATACAACTCTGAGAAAGAAAGTATGTCCGCCATATTAAGGTATTTTCTTTTACAAGAAATGGTGTTTCATATATTCTACTACATGTGCAACTAATGTAGCTTTTATTTCATAAGAAAGGACACATTAATGAAAATGGTCCTTTTTGGTCCTGTTACGTTTTTTTTTATTTGCAGTATCACAACACCGATTTTAACCCAGGTATTGGTGACAGACCATAAGCCAAATGTTATTAATCCTCAAAATAGTGTATTCATACAGTAATTTTAATAACTGGTCTATTATAACTGATAAAACCAATTAGTCAATGACGTTGTAGCAATTTGATTAAAAAATAATAATTTGATTAAAATAATATGATTAAAAAATAATCTGGCAGACCTAAAGTGACTACTGATTCCGAGGATCGTTACATCAAGGTTACATCACTGCGTGACAGAAAAGCCAGCCACAGCTACACAGATTCAGGCACAGCTGAATGAACAACGGGACTCTCCAATAAGTACAAGGTACTATAAAAAGAGACTCATAAAAGTTGGTCTTCATGGCAGAGTTGTTGTGTCCAAACCACTACTGAGGAAACAAAATAAGGCTAAAAGATTGGAGTGGGCAAGAGAATATCGAAATTTTGCTGTAGACGACTGGAAAACAATTCTTGTTACTGATGAATCAAAAGTGGAACTTTTTGGGTCTCACAGAAGAGTTTATGTTAGACGTACAACCAACGAAAAACTGATAGATCCCTGCATAAAACATTCAGTAAAATATGGTGGAGGCAACACTCAAGTTTGGGTTGTTTCAGTTATTCTGGAGTTGAAGATCTTCACTATAATGTTTTAACCAAGGCTTCCCAACCTTTTTATGCCAATGTACACCATGCGTTTCTAAGTACCACCATTTAAGGAAAGAAAGATGTATGTACCACCTAACCAAAAACCATAGGGAGGGAACTGTGGTGTTTATTCTTGAATTTGGGCCTTATCTATAATATAAAGTTATATTTATTCGAATGATATTCATTGATATTTGTACTGAATCCAAATCTTGACTGAGGCCTTGCGTGTTATTGTTGAATAATATGAAATCTACCTGGTCTGCAAATTGAATAGCATGTAAACCCACAGTCAGAAAGGTTGCAGGTTATTCATCTTTACAACTAATATTACTTTCGGGAACATTATGATCAAAATAATTATCAGTTAGCAAACTGCATATTTTAACCCTCTTGCATACCACTTAAAAGAGTTCTCTGTACTATAGGTTGGGAATTTCCTATTTAAATGAGTTGAAGTTCTCTTTTGCTTATTATTTCTAGTCTTCAGCACTGAACTGATTAGAGAAGTATCTTGTGTCGAGATAAGTATCTTGTGTCTAGATAAGTATCTTAGATATGTATTTTGTGTTTTTCATAAACAATAAGCCACTATCTTGTATTTTGTATCTAAGATACATTTCTTAAGGTATCTTGCCCATCTCTATGATTGGTAAACCTGTGGCCCTCATCCAAATCCCATGGAGAAATCTTAAATCCACCACTGATTACTGCATTGTTCATTTGTTTTGTCTAATCTAGGATTAAATGTACATTACTTGTTTATTACTCGTGTCTATCATTCAATTCTTGGCACTGTATTGTTATCATGTATTCAATAGTGACTGTCTGTTTTGGTTTTATATCTATCATAACAACTTAAGATTAATATAATGTATTTCCACTATTAGTTCATTTGTGTATTGCTCATAAATTGAATGATATTATTGATGATAACTATCTACGAAGTGATGTTTTTTCTTTAAGAGCCCAGTAAAGCCTAAAGTTTAAGGGTCAAGTTAAATAAAATAATCCAAATAAATATTAATCCAGAATCACTTACACTCTCACAAAAGAGAAGTACCACTCCATACTAGTGAGACATACGCAATACCATCACGATTGAGGCTTTGTGGTCAAAGATTCATTTTCCAGCAAAATAACGACCCAAAGCACACTTTTAACCTTTGCATGAACTATCTCAACAAGAAAAAAGATGAAGGTGTTCTACAAATTATGAAGTTTCCTCCACAAAGTCCTGAGCTCAATCCAATAGAGCATCTTTAGGACCATTTGAAGAGTCTGAACGCTAAAAAGAATATAACTTCTCTCGATTCTCTCTGGGAGAGAAGAATGCTGGAACGGCATAGCACAAGATGTTATCCAGAAACTTGTCAAATCTATGCCTCACAGAGTGGAAGCTGTCATTAAAGCAAAAGGAGGTCATACGGTATGGATTATTAATAAGATTATACCAGTAAATTGTTAATTTCTTTACTAATTTACAGTAATTACATTTAGAAGCAAATAATGTAACAATAAAAAATAAAATTTTGTCGTAATTATCATATATATTTGTACAATTTACAATAAATTGGGTGATTATAAGGTGGACACACACTTTTAAACGCCACTGTGTGTATATATATATATATATATATACAAAGAAATTGGTTGGTAGATAAAAGGCACCCTAGGTAGCCTAGTAGTGAAGACGCTGGGCTGCTGTTGGGGCGTGGTTCGGATTCCACGTTAAACTGTAGGTCTAAGGTGGAGTGACAAGCTTGACCTTTGTCAGAATAAACAATTCGGGCGGAAGCAAAACCAAGGTTAACCAAGGTTAAAATAGTTACATAGTTAGAATCTGTTGTACTAAATTTTTTTTTTAGTTCATCAAAATGTAAACAAATGAAAAATGTGCAATCTTTTATGAAATAAATAGAATGAGGAAGAATTAATCTCGCGAGAGAATAAAAGTCTTGAGTACTCCATTGATAAGGTTTCGAAAACCGCTTCTTGGCAAGACCCGTTGACAGACTAGTTTATAAAAGCGAACACACTCATTCGAAGACTTAAAAGGAGGGCACCCTTTGGACCGAAATACAAAGATGAAATGTTACCACGGCCACGGTCACCATCGTGGTATGACGCACACACGGACGGCAGGAATATATTTTTAATACTTATTTGGGCACGGTAGAGAACACTGCTTTATTTCTCTTCAAGATGAATAATAATCAATGGTCTTATTCAAGTTACAGTCCAATGACCTCGTTATGTCTAGCCATAACTTTAAGTCTACAGGACCTGTTGGTTACTGAAATTGTTAAGGTATTTTTAATGATTATTCATTGATTTCTTTTAGCGCGGCTGATGTGGTACTGTAGAGTACCATGTAAACTTATATAGATCCGCAGTTGCCAGAAACGGGGTAGGTTACGTTTCGGGCCATTACCTTGGTTAACTTTGGTTTGGCTTCCTCCTGAATTGTTCATTCTCACGATGGTCGAACTTGTCACTCCACCTTAGACCTAGTTTAACGTGGAATCCGAACCACGCCCCAACAGCAGCCCAGCGTCTTCACTCTCTTTCTTAAGCCTCTAAATAAGCCTGATACGCGAAAAGAACAAAACACTGCGTTTTGCGTTCCTTGTTAACGGCTGCAGTAAAGTCAATCCTCTTGATATTTTAAGAGTCACTTTCAAATACGCGTAACTAATCTGAAGTGAAATTCTTTGAAGGACGCAAACCCCATTTGTGTTGGTCAGAAAAATTCTTAAGAAAATATTTACTCGTTAATAAAGAGAAAGAGAGAAAAATATGGAGACAATTCTTGTGAAAATAAAAAACCGTTTTTGTGTCATCTCATTGTTTCGGTGCAATTTGACCATGGTTGAAATTCAACCTCCTTTCTTTATCGTTTAACGTGTCTGATGCTGGTGGGGGGAGAATGCCACATTGGCAGGGTCGGAGGGAGGGGAGAGAAAGACAACTGTGGGGGGAGGGGGAAAGAGAACAGGGAGAGGTTGTTGGTCGGCTCGTAAAGAATAATTATGGGTCGTAGCCTACGAATCACGTTCTTAACCATATCATTATATTCGCAAGTGTGTGTCCCAACAATAAATGACGTAACCATTTTCCAGGGAAAATTCCCTCCTCATTTCGTGCGAAGGAGAAGTTCTAAATGAGGAAATTTTAGACTCTTAACGGTTACTTCCAGTTGTCACTCGCGGTCCGAAAGGGAAAATACAGCAAATGAGAATTCGACATTTATCTCATCCAAACCTAACTTTGGCATAACTTATCTATTACCTAACTTTGGCACAACTTATCTATTACCTAATTAACACTTTTTTTTTCAGATGTTTTAGAGAACCTCCCATATCTAAAAAAGGGGCTTCCAAGGTTATACATATAACCTTCGGACACAATTTAATCAATATATAAAAAACCTTTGACTCCCTTCAGTTAGCCCATTCATTCATTCATTCATTTTTAAAGACGCTTAAAATTGGTTCTTTGCCTCCCCTTTTACAGTTTAGCACCAATCCTTTTCAAAGTGTCAGAAATTATTACCATAAGATAGGTCTTAAACCCTGAAAACTTCAACCAGATAAAAATAAAATCCTTTCACCTACCTCGTTTAATTAATAAATTTAAAAAGGAGACAGTTTATCACTCGACTCTTAATGATATTCATTCTATCAAAACCTCAGCCAAAGTCAATCCCCCCAAAAACATCGTCTAATAAATTTAACTCTATTGAAAGGAGGACAGAGTAAATTTCACCCTAAATCCTAAATGGAAACTAACAAAGCTAACTTAAAAAAAAAAAAAAAGAAAAAAAAAAGACCAATATAGAGAAGTTGAATTAAATATATAGGTCATGCGGTGATTAAGTACCGTCTCGTCCTTGGCTTCGGTCGCATGACAATTTTTAAAATATGCATAAGCAATTCTGTCACGTTCGCAACAACTCTCACTCAGCCAAACATTCAACTGACAATGACCATAATTCTAAATGGAGAAATTACTCATTAACGATAGGGAAAGTCGTCAAAATAAAATATTAATAAAAGGTCATTCAATTAACTTAACGAATTTAATAAATAAAGCGAAAAAGACTTCTATTACATTAGCTAATACAAAATTTGTATTTTCAATAAGTTAAAGGACACGGTGAAAGTTAGTTCTACGTGCTAATGCTAAATTTATTTTAATTATACATATATATGAATGAGAGAGAGAGAGAGAGAGAGAGTTACAAGGACTTACAAGGACAAGAGGAAGCCTCAAAGACCGTCCGGTCCACTCTGGGAGGTCCCTGTTATTAAAAAAGTATTTTTCTTTCAACTATTGTAGCAGTAGTAGAAAACTGGATAGAAAAGCATAAGGTTCTCTCCCCACCTTCTCTGCCAGAGGCAGGTACGGAAAAAGGTTGAAGAAAATACCTTGACCCTGGAAAAGTAGCCAAGAAAATTTTACAGGAAAGTGGAGAATATATAAAAAAAACTCCATAATTAGTATGCCCACAGAGACACCGTGCAAGCGAACTCCTGCAGAGTTACGTTATGTTTTAGTCTTAAACCATGAGAGTATGCAGTACTTTGTCTAGCCTATTTTTAAACACATTTACACTTTGGCTGGAAACAACCTCTGAGGGAAGTTGGTTCCAGATATTAACTATTTTATAGGAAAAGAAATTGCCGCAGACAGAGGTCCTAAATGTCTTTAGTTCCAGTTTAAATACATTCTTTCTTGTCGGATTGGCATTAAGTGAGAACAAATTTCTGTAATCTACCCTGTCTATTCCATTGAGCATCTTGAAGACTTGAATAAGCTGACCGCGCAACCTCCTCGTGTCCAAGGTAAACGGATTTAGGCGCTCCAATCTCCGTTAGTAGTTTTGCACTCTCAATGAAGGGATCAATTTTGTAGCCCTTGCTTGTACCCTTTCTATGTCCTTCCTGAGGGATGGAGACCAAAACTGCGCACAGTATTCCAGTTGAGGTCTGACTAGTGAATTATAAAGAGACATTACAGTCTCCTTGTTCCGAAACTGGAACTGTCTTTTAATATAACCTGATATTTTTAAGGCCCTCCTTTCGACTTCTGCACAGTGCTTCGACGGTTTCAGATCATTGCTGATATAGACTCCTAAGTCTTTCTCTAGATCGGTCTCAGTCAAATTCCTTCTCAAGAGAGAGTAATCGGTCTTCGGGTTTTTATAACCTATGTGCATTACCTTACATTTGTCCAAGTTGAGTGGCATCTGCAAAGTAGCAGACCATTCGCCCAACCTGTCAAGATCATTCTGAAGCGTTCTTACGCCCTCCTCAGTACCTACACTACTTCCTAATTTCGTATCGCCTGCAAATTTTGAGATTGTACTTAGAAGCCCGACGTCTATATCATTAATATAGATGATAAAAAGTAAAGGACCCAGGAAGGAACCCTGTGGGACACCACTGGTAACGGGCGCCCACTCCCAAGCCACTCCATTTACTACCATTCTCTGCTTTCTATCTTGTAACCAATCCTCAATCCAGTTGAAAACGAGCCCAGTGATTCCTAGTCCTCTGATTTTAGCCATCAATCTCGCGTGAGGGACTTTGTCAAAGGCTTTTTGAAAGTCGAGATACACTATATCTATTGCCCTACTTGCATCGTACAGTGTATGCATATTATGGAAAAACTCTAACAGGTTTGTCAGACAGGATCTATGTCGCTTAAATCCATGTTGTGAATAAAAAATTAGATTGTTAGATTCAAGGTGATACACAATACGTTTTGTAATGATGGATTCCAACAGTTTGCCGACAATTGATGTTAAACTGATCGGGCGGTAATTGCAAGGATTTTCTCTATCGGGGATGGGCCACTTCAGCGCCGACGTTTCAGCGCCGCCATTTCAGCGCCAGGCCACTTCAGCGCCAGACTATTCAGCGACGGGCCCTTTCAGCGCCGGTCATTTTCTCTGTTGTTTTTATTGACTATACTTGTTTTGACTTTACTTGTTTTATTAACATTACTTGTTGTTATTAACTTTGTATAATGTTGGTTTGGTTTTGGTTATGGTACTTTATTTTCCTTCCATTATAAAAAAAATTAGTGTTGGGATTACGTTAGGTTAGGTTTGGTTAGGTTAGGTTAGGTTAAAAACAGCCCGCCGCAGGCGTTAGCCGTAGTTAGCCGGCTTCAAGTTAGGTTAGGTTAGGTTAGGTTAGGTTAGGTTAAGAATATTTATTCATATAACTAATGATGTAATTTCAGAATATTTTGCTCCCAACACATATTATTTTTCTTTTTTTTATTTCAGAATTTGTGAATCCTTTATTTTCCTTCCATTATAAAAAAAAATTAGTGTTGGGAGGATAATGCAAAAGTACCAGAATTGTTTCTGAATATGGGAACAGAAATGAAGTAGAGTACCTGCGTGCAATTGGGCACAATTTATCAAACTAAAATGAAAGCTAACCCTTTGTTTTAGACAATTTTAAATAGAATGTTTTTACTAATAATTTTGAATTAAATAAATCAATCTCTTAAATAAATATTATTTTTAAAATAAATTACTGTAATTAAATAAATTCTTTAAAATAAAAAAATTGAATTAATTATTTTCATTAGATATATCGATCCTTAGCCTGCACATTTTATTGAGTTGTCTTGAAACTATTGTGGCGGGCGCTGAAAAGGCCCGTCGCTGAATAGTCTGGCGCTGAAATGGCAGCGCTGAAACGTACGCTACAGTTCTCTATCACCCTTTTTAAAGATTGATGTTACATTTGCTAATTTCCAGTCGGTTGGAACTTTCCCTAACTCGATTGAGTGTTTGAATACGGTTACTAAGTCGTCAACAACATTGTGGCTAACCTCTTTTAATACCCTTGGAAGAAATAAGTCGCGACCAGGTTATTTGTATTTATTCATCTTATCAATTAATTGCTGTATCTCATTTCTCGTAAAACTTATGGTCTCTACGGGATGGTCACCGTCATATGTAATCCGAGGATTTGGCACTTCAGTTGAGTCTTCCTCCGTGAAAACTGTAACGAAGAACTCGTTTAACGTATTAGCTATATCTTTATCACTGAATTTCAGTACGCCATTTCTATCTTTTAGGGGACCTACAGAATTTAAATTGGCTTTCTGCTATTAACATGGGCAAAAAATTCTTTAGGTTACCTTTACAGAGTGAGGCAACTCTAACGTCTTCATCACGTTTGGCTTATCTAATTAAGGACTTAACCCTCCTATTTAGGTTTATATAGTTTTCTGAATTAGTCTGGTTGAAATGTGACTTAAGTAGTTTGTAGGCTCTATTTCTTCCCGTAATAGCATTGCTAATTTCGTTGTTAAACCATTTCAGCGACTTTGTTGACAATGAAACTATTTTAGTGGGTATAAAAGTGTTTTGTAATACTCTAAATTGATCCCTATACGAGCTCCAGGTGACATTGACATCCTCATTTATTAGAACTTCAAGTATGTCTAAACTACTTCGGAAGCTTTCAAAATTTGCTCTCGAGAAATCCAGTCTTTCACGAGTCTTTTCGCGTGTATTAACTGGAACCCTGAGGTCAAACCTAATCAAATTATGATCGCTGTTACTCAAATTTTAACCAATAGTCAGGTAGGTTAGAGCCTAGTTCATCTTCGTTCGTGAAGATGAGGTCTAGTAGGACCGTCAACCCACTGACTTAATAAATTATCATCGGCAAATTTCAACAGTCTTGAGCCCTCAGCATCAGCCGTTTTGTTTTCCCAAATTACCGGGTGTCCGAGAATTATCTGTACAATTTTTGGCTGTTATTAAAAGTCAACCATGAAGTGTAGAAATTCCAGTGTTGTCCCATTTTACAGAGAATCTCTAAGTTTTTTCTGATACCACGTTTTGACAAGTTTTTTTAGAAATGTACGTGGGTGACAGACATTGATGATTTAAAAGCAAGAATCACAGCTGCTAGTGAGCGAATTGATGTGGATATGCTGCAGCGTACATGGCAACATTTGGAGTATCGATTGGATGTTTTGCGAATCACTAATGGTGCACATATCGAATGTTTGTAACAACGTTACTTTAATAAAAGAAACTTTTGAAAATACAGATTCTAAATAATCTTGTTTAAGAATTTTACGTGTGTTATCAAGAATTTTATTAAACGATGAAATTGTACAGATAATGTTCGGACACACTGGAATTTCTAAAAAACTTGTCACAACTTGGTATCAGAAAAAACTTAATGAGATTCTCTGTAAAATGGGACAACACTGGAATTTCTACACTTCATGGTTGACTTTTAATAACAGCCAAAAATTGTACAGATAATTCTCAGACACCCTGTATATTACCACAATTAAAATTTCCCAAACTCACACTGATCTTATTATTCACTATTCTGCTTAATTAGTTATACAAGTTTATATCCTTATCAACGGGGTTGAGAGAGAGAAAGAGAGAAAAAGAAAGAAAAAGAGAAAGAAAAAAGAGAGAGAGAGAGAGAGAGAGAGAGAGAGAGAGAGAGAGAGAGAGAAACTTCAAGAAGCAAACAAATACAATGCACCTAACTTTGTGTCATTGACAGAGACCAATTTGTACAAGCTGTCTGAACGGAAATCTAAAAGCATTATCTAACTTTGAAAATGATCAGAAAAAAAATGTCACAAAGCATCAAACTTTGAGCCTCGGTCTCAAGACTGTCAAATAGCCACGTGCTCTCGTAATAAAAAA
Source organism: Bathynomus jamesi (assembly GCA_023014485.1). Classification (NCBI taxonomy): domain Eukaryota; kingdom Metazoa; phylum Arthropoda; class Malacostraca; order Isopoda; family Cirolanidae; genus Bathynomus; species Bathynomus jamesi. The sequence continues at coordinate 161,732 of JAJOZX010008695.1, forward strand.
AATGAAACATCTCTTGGATAACGTGATTTTAAAGTAATATTAATTCAAAACTTAATTATTTACGACACACACACACACATATATATGAATGAATTATTTCCTTCGTGGTTTTATTCATCATATATATAATATATATAATTGGATGTACCGCATATTTGGTTAAAAAATGAGGATATCCAGTATTCGGTCGTATAGTTTTATATGTTTTTGACCGAATATCAAATATTTGATAATTTGGGGGAATAATGTGGTTTAGGAAATGGAACTTGTAATGTATTTTTTATTTATTTCAAAGAATAATTACAAATAAATCCAACTTGGTGTAGTGATATTAATACGTAATAACCTTACAAAAAAGGTGGACAGGCAGTAATAATAATTATCGCAAAAACAAAAACCAATAATTGAAATTTAAGGTTTGTAGATTATTATTAGTGTCAAAAAATTGGTCGTTCAGCAGCATCAGGAGCTAAATGATTAGGCGCGTCGGTAATTACATTTTTCGCAGAACTGAACAGCCGTTCATTTCGTACGCTCGTGGGTGACGTGGTGAGATATTTGTGAGCGAGTGCTGGGAATCTTTCTTCTGACTGGCGTTCCCAGAACTTTCCTCGTGTTGCTATGGAAAGTGAAGCTTGAACGTATTCTATAATTTCCTTTGTTTTAGATCAATATCCAGGAGGTTTTTCCATGAAAATCGGCAGTTAACCCTTCCCCATCCCATCCGTGCGGGCAAAAAATGGGGAATTATAAAATTTTAACGCTCGTATTTGTATTCTTATCGGGATTAGACAATAATTCTATTAAATTTTTTACATTGAAACCTAACAACCCAATTAAAGCTAATATTCGGTCGAATAGTTTTGCACCGAATATTTGGTACATCTCTAATATAGTCGTTTATACAAACTTGACCTTCGTGAAATGAGGAATCATCGCACGGAACATTTGAAAGATATATACGTTTCTTTTTCCTTGTGGATTTGCATCATATAAATATTAACGTACTGTTCAGTTTACTGTACGAAACGTTTCCAGTAGCTGAAGAACTTCGATCATGTAAGGGCTATATAAGCCATATGCTGGTTAAAGCATGGCAAAATAGGTAAAATAAATAAATAGTTATGTGGTACAGAAAACGTGTGTGTGTGTGTGTGTGTGTAACATTTGAACTAGGCTTATAAGGAGGAGAAAGAATTAAGCCTATATGATTGCGGTAACTTCGTAGACTCCAAAATGGGGCTCAGTGAATCATAAAATTTAGGTTAAATAGGTTTCAAAATATATTGGGTATAAACAAGGTTCGGTACTAATCCAAATAAGCGTTTACACTCTTATTTCCTTACAACGGAAGAAATAGTCTTTAATATCCCCCCCCCCCTAACCGTACTTAAAGGTCTATAAGGACTTAACATCCACTTCTGGTATGTGGTACTGGGTCATTTTGAACATAGGGATCGTCATTTTAGCCTCAAAGATTGAACTTATGACGAAATTAAGGTTTTATGAATTATGCATAAAAGAGAAAACTGGTCAAAATTTAAAGTTCAGAAAATGCAATAAAAAACGCAATAAAAAAAAATCCGCTGAAACTTGTTATCGATAAGTTGTGTTAAAAACCACCGATTTCGGTTTCATGTTATTCGGTAGCTCAAAGCTTACAGGCCTAGTTTTTACTTATGCACGATTATTTAAATAGTATTTACGTAACCATCGATACCAAAGCTTTAAATGCCATGAAAACAGTATACAGAATATAGACACATTAGCCTTATATGATGACGATAATAACAGGATCCCTTGAAATTCAACAATAGTCCCTCATTCTACATTAGAGTGGGTCTACCGAATATGGTAAAGCAGGACCTATTAAAAACAACGAAAATGGAGCAAATATTAAGTTTCAGGTTAGGTGGTCGGTTTAGATTGGTTAGTTATTTCCCACGTGAACAAACAGGCTCTTTGTAACACGTTTCCAAAGAAATGGTCTCCATGAAACTTAATATTTATCGAAAATGTTTTTCTTCTATTTTAAAGATGTAAGAATTTGTGTTGAAGTAATAATAATAATTCATACGGTATTAAAGCATTGGGATAATAGAATTTGCCTAAAAGAGAAGTACAATATATGATTGTTATGTATTGTTCGAGCGACACTCAAATATATTATTCGATAGTATTCCAGATGTAGAATATTAATTGTACCTTCTGGCTATTATTATTATTATTAATCACAAAGTTTGTTTTCTTAAACGCAAACGCGGATGGACCAGTCTATTATTACGCCAAAACCTTAAAATAATTAGTATTACAGTGATAAAAAATAATAAAAATAAACAATAACATAAATTGTTATGTTTAGAGTTGTAATTAGCAAATTCTTACCATGGTGCGAATTCCCCTGAACGTCATAAAATCCTTTTCGTCCCATTATAATTTAAGTAATAATGAAAAAAAAGCAAAAAATGTTCACAACTAATAGACAAAAAAGGTCTATCTATTATAGACACACACAAATTTTTATTTAATAAATCGTGTTACAGAAATTATTTAAAACGCGTTATAAGAAATATATCTATTTTTAACATCAATATTAAATCAGTAACAAAAACTCAACGGAGTTTAACATGAAATAGAAATTGTTTCATCGTTTCAATGCGTGAAAGAACCGTCTTATGGAAGTTAGAAAGACGAGGGAAAAACAACTGTCACGTTACATCCACACCTCCACCCAACACAGCGGCTGCGAGCACACTGGTGACTGAAATCTGACTTTGCGAGTAGGCTAACTCGAATCTGTTACTTAAGTATTTGAAACTAGTGGTATTCCGACTGCCAAAGTCGTTCGTTTTGGGGTCACATTATTCAAATCGGAGAGGTACGCATAATCCTTGTCGTCAGTGACATATAAGAAAAAAAAAAAGTGAGCATCAAACAAACAAACAAACAAATTCAGTGTTACATTTAGTATCGTAGAGGATCGAGGAATTTCTGCTCATACTTCACACAAAATAGAGACACTGAGGCCAAGTGAGTAAACTAAATATTTATTGAACATAGCTTTAAAAATTTATACACGCTACAAACGTATTAATCTCGATAAAAATAATGTTTGAATATTGTGTACACAAACTTTCATCCAACATCTCAATCAATTCATTAAAAACAGTTTATTAAAATTATTTAATAACAATTAACTTTGGTTAACCTTGGTTTAACTTCCGCCCGAATTGTTCATTCTGACGAAGGTCAAGCTTGTCGCTCCATCTAACCGCAATAAGAATTAATAAAAGAATAAGTGTTTCACGACTGAAACATGTCTCTGTTTTTCAATAAATTTTACGCAATCTCGCGATACTGATAAGTGCCATGTGGTCAGGGCCATTTCGAAATACATTTTAACCTTGGATCGCCATCTTCGAACCTTTCAGACGAAGTCCCACGCCCATCCGAGTTCGGATCACAGATAATCCACGTAATGAATTAATCCAAGTATTAAAATGATTTTATCCTAACTTCAAATTCACACATAAATTGGTGACGCTGTTCTTACAAGGTTTTCGCGCGTAAAGCTTAAATCTGTCGATATGTCGGCGATAGGAAGTGTTATTTTGACACTCGAATGATAAAGCCATCACAGTCTCTCATATTTCAAGCGGGAAAACAGTGATAATACTGAGGTTGGGTTGTTAACAAAGTCGGGGAAATGTATTCTCTCTCTACTTTCCAATTCAATAAAGATGTCCATGATAACGAATACCATCTTCTTAAACATTAAAATCAAAGAATATATATATATATGTATATATATAAAATCTCATAAAAGTTTGGTGCGTCGGTGTCTCTTCACAAGAAGATCAAGCTGGTGGCCTTGCCTGATGGAGGAACGAGTTGCAAACAGCCAGGCATACCCGGCTCATCTGGTATCCTGAGCCAGGCAACTAGTCTTCTTTTGAAAATTTCAACTTTGATCCTTGTGACGTTCCTGGGGTCCTTTGGAAGCTGGTTAAAAAGTCTTGGCCCCCTGACAACCAAGCTATTTTCCTTCAGTGTTGAGGGTCTCTTGTCGGGCCTTTAGTTTGGGAACATTAAACATTCTACCTTTCCTATTTTCCAGTGTTGTTTGGATGTTAATGGGTTTAGTTTGAGGTTAGGTACCAGTTTCACGATCATTTTCCATATGTAAATTATGGTGTATCTCTCTCTTCATCTTCCCAGCGAATACACATTTAATTTACGAAGTCTTTCACAGTAGTTGAGTTCTTTGCAGCCATCAATCTTGGCTGTGAAATTCCTCTGGACTTTTTCTAGCTTATTAATTTCTTCTCTTTTGTATGGGGACGTCAGGACTGATCAATATTCAGGTTTTGGAATAATCAGTGTTTTCAGCAGGCGATACCTTCTCGTCCCTTCTTTTGAAGGTTCTCTCTCTCTCTCTCTCTCTCTCTCTCTCTCTCTCTCTCTCTCTCTCTCTCTCTCTCTCTATATATATATATATATATATATATATATATATATATATATATTGGAATAAAAAACCCTAAAAGTAAAAAATTAAGCTTGAAAATAATAAAAACAGCCGGTTTTTATTACTTTAATGTTTAAATTTTAAGGTATTTTAAGGTACTCTTGTCTAACCTTCTACCCTTGTCATATATATATATATATATATATATATATATATATATATATTCTATATATATATATATATATATATATATACACGGTGAACCAAAAGTAGGTGGACAGTAGGTTGAATACGGTTTGTTATATTATATTATAACTATGGTGTTCATTATAACTATGGTGTTTGTGGTTATATTATATTAAATATTATAACTAAATTTATTTAAATTTTATTTTGTATTATAGTATACAAAAAATTAAATATGTATTCTCAAAATAAACGTTATCATTTACTGTCCACCTACATTTGGTTCACCCTATATATATATATATATATATATATATATATATATATATATATATATATATATATATATATATATTTATATATATATAGATTATATATATATATATATTTATTATATAGCAGCATTGAAATTACTATTATTTCAATGATACAATTTGAACAGTTGACAATCACACTATTAGTTGTCTGTAACCAAAGTGAAGAGACCATTAAATAAAAGTGAAAAGTGAACATCTGAACAGTGTGTTGCAATCGAATGTCACCTGCAGACGAACGAACGCACTTCACGAGATATTAAACAAGAAATATTATTTGAAGTTACATTTTAATAATTACATTCACTTAAACATAAAATACTTTACGCAATTTATAGTGTACGCGTTAATAAATGTAAACGTGGGTGTGTGTACGCCAAAACTGTGAGGACGTAGCGTTCATGGCAATAAAAAGTGAGAGTGTTAAAAATGTTTGTGTGTGTGTGCGTGTGCGTTAAAGATGTGATCGTATGTGCGCGCTTC